>CANNZV010000362.1:0-306836 GCA_947561585.1 Caprella mutica | reverse complement strand
CTCTGATAGTACATCATCACAGTGACTATTTTCTCTGACAGTACATCATCACAGTGGCTCTTTTCTCTGACAGTACATCATCACAGTGACTCTTTTCTCTGATAGTACATCATCACAGTGACTCTTTTCTCTGATAGTACATCATCACAGTGACTCTTTTCTCTGATAGTACATCATCACAGTGACTCTTTTCTCTGATAGTACATATAAAAGTGACTCTTTTCTCTGATAGTACATCATCACAGTGACTCTTTTCTCTGATAGTACATCATCACAGTGACTCTTTTCTCTGATAGTACATCATCACAGTGACTATTTTCTCTGACAGTACATCATCACAGTGGCTCTTTTCTCTGACAGTACATCATCACAGTGACTCTTTTCTCTGATAGTACATCATCACAGTGACTCTTTTCTCTTATAGTACATCATCACAGTGACTCTTTTCTCTTATAGTACATCATCACAGTGACTCTTTTCTCTGACAGTACATCATCACAGTGACTCTTTTCTCTGATAGTACATCATCACAGTGACTCTTTTCTCTTATAGTACATCATCACAGTGACTCTTTTCTCTGATAGTACATCATCACAGTGACTCTTTTCTCTGATAGAACATCATCACAGTGACTCTTTTCTCTGATAGTACATCATCACAGTGACTCTATCATCTGGTAGTACATTCAAGTATTGAAAATTGTATATATGTATTATATAGGATGTAAATATGTTTAGTACCTAGTTAGTTTGTTATGATTTATATTAAAAATATTAAACTCTTCGAAATATGAAATTATAATGATTTATCATAATTTTGATACATAGAGAGCACTTTAAGTCTTTAAAAGACTTGAAGTAGGTAGTTCTTTTACACAGGACTGACAGTTCCTAATTAGCCATTGATTCACTAACAAGTGATTGATAGCCCTGTGGAAAAGTGCTAACTTGAATTCTTGAATGATTTAAATTGATTACTTCCTAATTTCTTCTTGAACCTGTGCCTCTTTTTGGGGTTGTCTACCTTTAAATAGCTAATTATTAGTCATCTAATTGCTAAATGATATTGGTTTCGAACTACTTGAAATTAAAAACTATACTGAGATAAAAATACGAGTCAAATTGGCTCAACATTTGAGTTTTTAGTTTGTCCCAAAACCGACTCAAAAACATGTTTCAATTTAACTCAAAAACAAGAGTCATATTGACTCCCAATTCATAGTCAGATTGACTCAGGTATAAATAGAGTCGATCAATAGAGTCGGTTACCGGACACCATTTATTCTTACTCGAAATGAAAACAAATTTTACCTCACTGACATCTGAACTTTCCGTAATTATTTCAAAATTCAAATTATTTCCAATCATTACTTATTTAAAATTATTAGAGGAGAAGAAAAAAATTATGAAGTTTTTTTTTAATTTATTGGAAATAATACTTACCAATTTCTCTTTCTTTTAGCAGACTCTAAAAAGCGTTTAAATATTTAATTGTATTATTGTATTTCTATCAATCAACTGATTCCTATTAATGTTACATTGAGTGAATATTTAAATAGGTAGCTAATGCATTCACTGAAAGTAACGATTATGAGGCTAAATCATTCCAAGCCGAGGAATTTTTCGCACTCTAGATATTCTTTGAAGAATGCGTTGTCGGATGGAATTTTGGCATTGCAACGGCGTGGTCCGAATTGATGCACTCGAGCGAAGTCGCTGCAAGTTCGTTTTCCATTGCCGTCACAGTCCTGGAAAAAGAAAATGTCAAATTGTAACTATACGCCAGAAATGAAAAGCGGAGCTTAATTTGATTTAAGTCCCTAGTCAGTGGTCACCACCACTGCCGATTCAGGAGAAAAAGATTGTACACTCTTTCTTTTGATTTCCATTATAAATTATATAAACAAGCCATGCAAGTCCGGCCTTATATTATTGTTTCTATCATATCATGGTTTATACTGCTAAATGAATAGTTAATAATGTAGTGATTATACCCAAGATACAGAAACATAAATGAAATGCTAACTAACAGACGACGAAAAAATAGGACGTCAAATTATTTGTTTGTGGCACAGCAGCTCCTAATACCTCGTAATATAGAGAAGTTTATAGTTAATTTATAAGTGTTGTGTTTGATAAATAGTAAAAATAGCGATTGAACCTAAAATTTAAATATATAGATATAACTCAGGTGAGTTTATATTGTTTTCTTCTTTCACTTATCTATAGAAAATAGGGTCTTAAACATATACTACCTAGGAGACTAAACCAGCAGGTCAGAGAGCAGTTTTAGTTCACTGCTAAAGTTTAAACTCTAGTTCGTATGAAAAATAAAAAAATAAACTACAATTTCATCAGTACCTAGTTAGTAATTGATAAGAAAAACAATTCAATGTAGTAGTGATTGAGTAGCCAAAGTGTGAACAGAGTCGCCAGTCAGCAGGAGACTTCCAATAAGAAAAATGTAATTAAAATAGGTAGCTCTCTGTGGACTTGGTAGGGTTGATATAGGATGTTAAAAATGTAAATAACAATATATGGTTATTGACCTAAACGTATATTATATGGTTTACAATAGTTAAGTTAAATGTTCAAATCTGTCCAACTTTTCCTAACCACAGTTCTGTAGCTTTTATTGATCCTTATACCAAAAAAAGACATTAAAGTTTTACCTGTAAATATACTACTATTATTGATACAATTATAGGCAAAATCGAATCATAACGACTAAAGATGAGTTATGTAGGTAGTTATTAAACAAAAAGCATACTATTTACGTAGCAATTAGTGCAATTTAAGATTTTTTGAGTCACAACGCGGTCACGTCTAAGTGATTTCGATCAGCTATAATGACTATAATTATAGTCATTATATACGTTATTGTATCCTAATTCAAACAATGGTTTACATTCTTTTTTCTTATTTGTTGAGTTTTGAACTTATGATTATAAAAATCTTTAGAAGCAAAAAGAAGAATCTTTAAAAGCAAAAATAAGAATTTTTAAAAGCAAAAAGAAGAATCTTTAAAAGCAAAAGAAGAATCTTTAAAAGCAAAAAGAAGAATCTTTAAAAAGCAAAAAGAAGAATCTTTAAAAGCAAAAGAAGAATCTTTAAAAGCAAAAATAAGAATTTTTAAAAGCAAAAAGAAGAATCTTTAAAAGCAAAAGAAGAATCTTTAAAAGCAAAAAGAAGAATCTTTAAAAGCAAAATAAGAATCTTTAAAAGCAAAATAAGAATTTTTAAAAGCAAAAAGAAGAATCTTTAAAAGCAAAAAGAAGAATCTTTAAAAGCAAAAGAAGAATCTTTAAAAGCAAAAAGAAGAATTTTTAAAAGCAAAAAGAAGAATCTTTAAAAGCAAAAGAAGAATCTTTAAAAGCAAAAAGAAGAATCTTTAAAAGCAAAAGAAGAATCTTTAAAAGCAAAAATAAGAATTTTTAAAAGCAAAAAGAAGAATCTTTAAAAGCAAAAAGAAGAATCTTTAAAAGCAAAAGAAGAATCTTTAAAAGCTAAAGAAGAATCTTTAAAAGCAGAAGAAGAATCTTTAACAGTAAAAAGAAGAATCTTTAAAAGCAAAAAGAAGAATCTTTAAAATCAAAAATAAGAATTTTTAAAAGCAAAAAGAAGAATCTTTAAAAGCTAAAGAAGAATCTTTAAAAGCAAAAATAAGAATTTTTAAAAGCAAAAAGAAGAATCTTTAAAAGCAAAAAGAAGAATCTTTAAAAGCAAAAGAAGAATCTTTAAAAGCAAAAATAAGAATTTTTAAAAGCAAAAAGAAGAATCTTTAAAAGCAAAAAGAAGAATCTTTAAAAGAAAAAAGAAGAATCTTTAAAAGCAAAAAGAAGAATCTTTAAAAGCAAAAGAAGAATCTTTAAAAGCTAAAGAAGAATCTTTAAAAGCAAAAATAAGAATTTTTAAAAGCAAAAAGAAGAATCTTTAAAAGCAAAAAGAAGAATCTTTAAAAGCAAAAGAAGAATCTTTAAAAGCAATAAGAAGAATCTTTAAAAGCAAAATAAGAATCTTTAAAAGCAAAATAAGAATTTTTAAAAGCAAAAAGAAGAATCTTTAAAAGCAAAAAGAAGAATCTTTAAAAGCAAAAGAAGAATCTTTAAAAGCAAAAAGAAGAATTTTTAAAAGCAAAAAGAAGAATCTTTAAAAGCAAAAGAAGAATCTTTAAAAGCAAAAAGAAGAATCTTTAAAAGCAAAAGAAGAATCTTTAAAAGCAAAAATAAGAATTTTTAAAAGCAAAAAGAAGAATCTTTAAAAGCAAAAAGAAGAATCTTTAAAAGCAAAAGAAGAATCTTTAAAAGCTAAAGAAGAATCTTTAAAAGCAGAAGAAGAATCTTTAACAGTAAAAAGAAGAATCTTTAAAAGCAAAAAGAAGAATCTTTAAAAGCAAAAAGAAGAATCTTTAAAAGCAAAAGAAGAATCTTTAAAAGCAAAAAGAAGAATTTTTAAAAGCAAAAAGAAGAATCTTTAAAAGCAAAAGAAGAATCTTTAAAAGCAAAAAGAAGAATCTTTAAAAGCAAAAGAAGAATCTTTAAAAGCAAAAATAAGAATTTTTAAAAGCAAAAAGAAGAATCTTTAAAAGCAAAAAGAAGAATCTTTAAAAGCAAAAGAAGAATCTTTAAAAGCTAAAGAAGAATCTTTAAAAGCAGAAGAAGAATCTTTAACAGTAAAAAGAAGAATCTTTAAAAGCAAAAAGAAGAATCTTTAAAATCAAAAATAAGAATTTTTAAAAGCAAAAAGAAGAATCTTTAAAAGCTAAAGAAGAATCTTTAAAAGCAAAAATAAGAATTTTTAAAAGCAAAAAGAAGAATCTTTAAAAGCAAAAAGAAGAATCTTTAAAAGCAAAAGAAGAATCTTTAAAAGCAAAAAGAAGAATCTTTAAAAGCAAAAAGAAGAATCTTTAAAAGCAAAAAGAAGAATCTTTAAAAGCAAAAAGAAGAATCTTTAAAAGCAAAAGAAGAATCTTTAAAAGCTAAAGAAGAATCTTTAAAAGCAAAAATAAGAATTTTTAAAAGCAAAAAGAAGAATCTTTAAAAGCAAAAAGAAGAATCTTTAAAAGCAAAAGAAGAATCTTTAAAAGCAAAAAGAAGAATCTTTAAAAGCAAAATAAGAATCTTTAAGAGCAAAATAAGAATTTTTAAAAGCAAAAAGAAGAATTTTTAAAAGCAAAAAGAAGAATCTTTAAAAGCAAAAGAAGAATCTTTAAAAGCAAAAAGAAGAATTTTTAAAAGCAAAAAGAAGAATCTTTAAAAGCAAAAGAAGAATCTTTAAAAGCAAAAAGAAGTATCTTTAAAAGCAAAAGAAGAATCTTTAAAAGCAAAAATAAGAATTTTTAAAAGCAAAAAGAAGAATCTTTAAAAGCAAAAAGAAGAATCTTTAAAAGCAAAAGAAGAATCTTTAAAAGCTAAAGAAGAATCTTTAAAAGCAGAAGAAGAATCTTTAACAGTAAAAAGAAGAATCTTTAAAAGCAAAAAGAAGAATCTTTAAAATCAAAAATAAGAATTTTTAAAAGCAAAAAGAAGAATCTTTAAAAGCTAAAGAAGAATCTTTAAAAGCAAAAATAAGAATTTTTAAAAGCAAAAAGAAGAATCTTTAAAAGCAAAAAGAAGAATCTTTAAAAGCAAAAGAAGAATCTTTAAAAGCAAAAATAAGAATTTTTAAAAGCAAAAAGAAGAATCTTCAAAAGCAAAAAGAAGAATCTTTAAAAGCAAAAAGAAGAATCTTTAAAAGCAAAAAGAAGAATCTTTAAAAGCAAAAGAAGAATCTTTAAAAGCTAAAGAAGAATCTTTAAAAGCAAAAATAAGAATTTTTAAAAGCAAAAAGAAGAATCTTTAAAAGCAAAAAGAAGAATCTTTAAAAGCAAAAAGAAGAATCTTTAAAAGCAAAAGAAGAATCTTTAAAAGCTAAAAAAGAATCTTTTAAAGCAGAAGAAGAATCTTTAACAGTAAAAAGAAGAATCTTTAAAAGCAAAAAGAAGAATCTTTAAAAGCAAAAGAAGAATCTTTAAAAGCTAAAGAAGAATCTTTAAAAGCAGAAGAAGAATCTTTAAAAGCAAAAGAATTATATATCATTCAGGACTTTCGTCTTATAACAATAACATTTTCATAAAAAGAGAAACCAGACTATTTATATATGATAAATAGTCTGACTTCAATTTTTTCTTAATTCAATTTTAGTAGGGGTTTAACGTCTACTTCGGAGTCAAAGGCCACATCGCTGACGTCAAAAGGATATTAAGTACAAAGGACTGGACGAAGCAGTCAGAAATGAAAGTGGCTTCGTGAACAAAGTCACTCATCACCGTCGGTGACAAAGTTCATGAATGCCGAAAAGCTACTCGGTGAATGCAGTCACTTATCAAGGAATGTGACTAAAAGGGACACAAGCAACGGTGACTGCACTCACGGATGGGAGAGGAAAATGAAGAGGTGATAGTAAATGAAGCCTACGAGCCTACCTAATACAAAAGTCTATGACCTCGTTGTGGACAAGCATAAAACCCTAGCGCTATCCTTAATAACTGCAAGTAGCGTTATAAAAATGATATACATGGTTAAAATGGAAAAAGACAAGTCAATTTATCTGATTGACAATGAAACATAACACAAGTTGATATTGTAATTGTACCTGGTGAACAAGTTTGCTAATTGAAACTTTCATGACATCGTCAAAATTAAGTAAAGCATTCTTGGTAACGGGGGTAGGAAAGGACTCTAACAATTATTGTGGTGATCACTTTATTTGCCTGAGCTTTCTTAAGTCCTAGACTCTAGAGTGAAAATAAATCCTGACGGCGAAAATTCCTTACGGCGAAAATTCTGCACGGCGAATTTTCTTACGGCGAATTTTCCTGCGGTGAAATTTCCTACGGCGAATTTTCTTACGGCGAAAATTCCGGTCACGGATTAAAACGATAACAAAAAAACTTACTTGGAAGGGATCTTTAAGTACACTAGAAATAAAAGTAAATGCATTTAGCTCTAAAAAATATATGTATATAGATATACTATAATAATTGAAGGTGATTGTTCTATGAGTAATCAAATTCTTATGTTCTATATATTTTTAATTTTATCTCTTTCTATGTATGTTAATGCTTATGCTCCAGTTTTTGGTATAATTTCTGCATTATTATATTTATTACAGTTTTTGGCCTTATCGTTAGTGGTTACTTACTAAGTCCGGAAGTTTTCTCATGTACTGAATAATTGTTTCTGCAGCGCAATGTGGGGAAGTTACGCATTTCTGGAACACTGGAAAAAATTGTTTTCTAATAAAAATGTGAATTTGACAATGTACTATGAATAAAAGTGCTTGTATCAGTTAAAGTAAATTATGTAATTGGCTTATAATTATTATAAAACACAAATTCTCCTATTATTATTTAGGTTGATGAAGAGAAATATGATTATGTTTTATTGGTTTTGAATTTATTACTGCAGTTTTACCACGTAAATTTTATGTTCTAATAACCGAAATTGGCAAGGAACAAAAAGTTTGAATAAAAATAGTAGCTATACGAAATGTTTATTTTCAGTTTTGAATCTACTAAACTCCTTAGTTTCGATTGAATTTTTTACTAATAAAGAATTAGACTTTAAAAATCTATCCTTTTATTCCAATTCACATAACTTAATTCAAGGTAGCAGAAGATATATAATGGAAAGTACGCATTACAATTCGTAGATAATCGAGGCTAAAATGGAAAATAATTTACCTATAATATTATATCATCTAGGAGTACATACATCACAGTAGTCTGACACTCACAGTATTCGGATAGTAGGTGTTATAATATATCAGACAGAAATTTCTAACGGACCAGACAGGTAATATGCTTTTAAAATCTTAGATCCTGAAAATATTATTGACGGAGAGAATTAAATAGTAATGAATGGTTTTTCACCAGCGGTATATAGAATTCGATTCCATTTCATTTCGTCTACGATATTCTTAAGATCTATGATTTTAAAAGCCTATTGTCACAACCCTTGTCATGTGTTAACCCTCAGTTTCCGAACAACAAAAATGACGGTTTTCCCACCTCCTTTCTGATTGGGATCTTCAAAAGCGTCCACTACCGGCTGCCCGGCATCTTTCCAGAAGCTCCATGTGATGAGGAAAGGACCGCATTGGTCCCTTAGAGGGGTGGAGCACCCGTAAGTAATATTACAGCCAGTAGAGGCCTGGCATATGCATCCCAAGCAGTCGGGGCTGGGGTCCTCCTGACCTGTGGAGTATGTTTATAATAAATTTAAAGAGAAATCGGAAGAAGAATAAAACATTTTCAAGAAAATAAATAATTAATAATACCTGATCCTAGTAAATGTAATCCTAGTAACATTATACTTTATAAAGAACAAAAGTACTGTACTTACCCTGTGCTGTGTAATAAAGTACTGTACTTACCCTAAACTGTGTAATAAAGTACTGTACTTAGCCTGTGCTGTGTAATAAAGTACTGTACTTACCCTGTACTGTGTAATAAAGTACTGTACTTAGCCTGTACTGTGTAATAAAGTACTGTACTTACCCTGCACTGTGTAATAAGGTACTGTACTTACCCTGTACTGTGTAATAAAGTACTGTACTTACCCTGTACTGTGTAATAAAGTACTGTACTTACCCTGCACTGTGTAATAAAGTACTGTACTTACCCTGTGGGCCTGTACTGTGTAATAAAGTACTGTACTTACCCTGCACTGTGTAATAAACTACTGTACTTACCCTGCACTGTGTAATAAAGTACTGTACTTACCCTGTACTGTGTAATAAAGTACTGCACTTATCCTGCACTGTGTAATAAAGTACTGTACTTACCCTGTACTGTGTAATAAGGTACTGTACTTACCCTGTACTGTGTAATAAAGTACTGTACTTACCCTGTACTGTGTAATAAAGTACTGTACTTACCCTGTGCTGTGTAATAAAGTACTGTACTTAGCCTGTGCTGTGTAATAAAGTACTGTACTTACCCTGTGCTGTGTAATAAAGTACTGTACTTACTCTGCACTGTGTAATAAGGTACTGTACTTACCCTGTACTGTGTAATAAAGTACTGTACTTACCCTGTACTGTGTAATAAAGTACTGTACTTACCCTGTACTGTGTAATAAAGTACTGTACTTACCCTGTGCTGTGTAATAAAGTACTGTACTTAGCCTGTGCTGTGTAATAAAGTACTGTTCTTACCCTGTACTGTGTAATAAAGTACTGTACTTACCCTGCACTGTGTAATAAGGTACTGTACTTACCCTGTACTGTGTAATAAAGTACTGTACTTACCCTGTACTGTGTAATAAAGTACTGTACTTACCCTGTGCTGTGTAATAAAGTACTGTACTTAGCCTGTGCTGTGTAATAAAGTACTGTACTTACCCTGTGCTGTGTAATAAAGTACTATACTTACCCTGCACTGTGAATAAGGTACTGTACTTACCCTGTACTGTGTAATAAAGTACTGTACTTACCCTGTACTGTGTAATAAAGTACTGTACTTACCCTGTACTGTGTAATAAAGTACTGTACTTACCCTGTGCTGTGTAATAAAGTACTGTACTTAGTCTGTGCTGTATAATAAAGTACTGTTCTTACCCTGTACTGTGTAATAAAGTACTGTACTTACCCTGCACTGTGTAATAAAGTACTGTACTTACCCTGTACTGTGTAATAAAGTACTGTACTTACCCTGTACAGTTAATGTGTAGACAAACAGACTCAAAATTACTGTTGCGAAAATTATCTCCATTGATTTCTCCATCTTTTTAAATATTATATTTCTGAAAAAAATATATAAATAATATAACTTTTATACATTTTCTTCACAACATTTTTTCACATCAACATTATTTTATGTTTTCAACATCACGAATTCACCGGAAAAATAAACCGGTTACGGGTTTCCACTTTAGGTTGTTTACTTCCTGGAAATCCCGGACTTGATACTCTGACTTCTTACCTACTTTCGCTTTATAAAAATTAATATTCATAGACTTAAATTTTGTATTCTAAATTTTAGAAAGTCATATTTATTTGATGTAAATAGTGAACTAATTTTTTTTTCAATATTTTTTTATTTGATAATAATGAGCATAAAATTTCTACATGCGTTACAACTTTTTTTAGTCATTTTATAACAGTTTAAAAGCAAATTATGTTCAAATTATGTCTAAGAAATACGGGGTGTCCGCAAAAAAGTAGCCGATTTTAAAAGGGTTGTAATTTTTAAACTGTTATTGCTAACATACTGAAATAAGTTTCATTTTAAAGATAATAATTACAAGTTTTATTCCATAATAAATTTAGCATTACATGACCACTACCAGACTTAAATAACTTATCAAGAAGAAAACCGTTTTTTTAATCAGTTTCTGTTTGGAGTATTAGCATATGGGTTCCTGATGGTATTCCTCTTAAAACGGTGTCAAATGAATGTGTTACACGACATGTTGAAATTACAGTAACAATTGATTTCTTTATTTATGTCTCGGCTCGGCAGATAAATTTCTCAATGATTTCGTTTCCTCATCGATAATTAAATTTCTATAACCATGTTATTGATGTTTCTGTTTTTGTTGTTTTTTCATGGCCTGAATTTTTTAAATTTAAATTATGAACTTCACTGTGGATGTATCACGTGACGTAATTATTAATTATTAATTTACAAAATAGTGTTCCAAATCTTGTTTAAAATCAATAAATTGTAGTCATCACGGATCCATTTTTAAACATCTTCACGAGGATAAGTTTTCTCTGTTCCACTGTTAATTGTGCCTTTCTTGGAATAATAAAGTTAAATAAACCACTTTTTAAATTGAAGATCTATAGAAGTGCTTATATATCCTTTATACCTATGAATAAATTCATATTTAATTTGAGTTTCTCCTCTTTTAAATGAAACCTGTTTCAGTCTTCTACATTTAATATTTTACAAATTAAAGCCTTTTTAAATCGGCTACTTTTTGCAGACCAATGCTAATACACTATACAGAATTTGATTTAAAAAAGCGTTTTCTTTTTTTATGGCTTGATGAAGCCTTGCAATGCTAAATTTAAGATCAAATAAAACTTGGAATTCTCATCTTTAAAATGAAACCTATTGCAATCTTATAGCAATAATAGTTTAAAAATTACAACCTTTTTAAATCGGCTACATTTCTTTGCGGACTCCCCAAAAAATATCTAGAGTTTGTTCAGGAATATTTAAAAATATATTATAATGGTTATTTATAGCGGATTCTCAATTGTACCAGAACTTTTAAAGGATATACTGTATTGCCCATTACCAATAACAACTCATATAAATCTTGAAATAACATTTAACGTTATTCTAAAATTAAATATCTAATATTATTCGAGTGATGGGAATATTTATTTTGGATTTTATGGTATAATTTTTTCCTGTTTTCAATTGAAAAATAAAGTCTTTAAAAAAAATTCCAATTACCGAATGAGTTCATGTATACCAGTTAAAATATCAGTTTTCTGATATCAAACTATAATAAAAATATTCGATCTAAATAAACCTATTTTTGTAATGGTAATATATAGGAAAATTCTCATACCTTAAACACCCATGACTTATTTTTGGCCAAAATTAATTTTCTGGTTTCATCAAAATTAGGTAGATAAAAATAATTTTTCATTTCTATAATTTTTTCATATAGTCTGATGTCCTTCAGAAAAAACTTTAGGTTGTTCAAATTCTAAAATGATTAGGTGGCATAGTCTAAATTTATTTTACTCTTCTTACAGCTAGAAAAGTATTATAACTATGAACTAAATTTAAACAAAATCTGATGTTTTTCTAATGTCCTCCCCAGAGGACAGTGGTCATTAAAGGGTTAAATTATATACTAGATATAAATTCACTTATTGAATTCTGCAATAGAGTGTTCACCCTACAACATAAAAGGTTGCAAACTATGTTTAATATCTTCCAAACTGTTAGAGCAAGTTAAGTTGCCTGTTGTTCTGACAGGACACGCTGAAGCACTGAGTTGAAGGATATAGCGTCCTTACCTTAAATATGACAACCACAGTCCTGCAAGGGCGTGAACTGTTGTAATTTGATGCATTGGTACAAATTATTAGTATTGTGAATATTTAGAATTACCATATAGAAAAGAGGGTTCTAGGTAAATTACTCGAAAACAATTGCTCGAAAGAACAATTGCTCGAATGAACAATAGTTCGAAGGACAGTTGCTCGAAAGACAATTGCTCGAAAAACAATTGCTGGAATGAAAAATTGACCGAAAGAACATTTTCTCGAATGATGGAATTGCTCAGTGTTCAAATTAATAAAAGTCAGTAATCATCAAGTTAGATAACTTCAATTAGCTGCACCTAACCATCCTATTATCTATTTAGTAATCTATTATTTATAATAACTGCATTTCATATTCTTCATCGCTATTTACTATCAATCATGATACGGGTATAAAATTGTTAACTTCCTTTTTTTTAATTGAACACAATTCATTCAAGTAGGTACAAGTATGTGATTAAAATATTGTTGTTCAATCATTTTCAATTTTAAAGTTAAAAATAAGATTTATGGTTTACATAATATGGATTATTGTTTACATAATATGGTTTGTTTTTACAAAATATGGTTTATGGTTTACATAATTTGGTTTACATAATATGATTCATGGTTTACATAAAATGGTTTTGGTTTACACAATTGTGTTTATGGTTTACATAAAATGGTTTTGGTTTACACTATATGGTCTATGGTTTACATAATATGGTTTATGGTTTACATAATATGGTTTATGGTTTACATAATATGGATTATTGTTTACATGATATGGTTCATGGTTTACATAATATGGTTTAATAATAATATTTTCCACCAAACCGGTTTTAATCTTTAGTTTGAAGAATTGAATATCACCATTAAAACGATGAAAGGTTAATTTTATGATTTCGAAGTAGGTATATAAAATAATACTTTTTTTTTAACTCGAGCTACCTACATTTTTCCCCATCTTCACCAATATATCTACAGATAGAGAATTTAAATATAACAAGCAAAAATAGGGAAAAAGCAGTGTTAGGTATCAACCGAAACTTTATAAATTTTACAAAAAATTTCCTTCCTTTACCAACTAAAACTTATAATTATACGCAAAAAGTTAATTTCTATACCCTATATAATAATCACACGCTCTATAACTCCATCCACCGTTAACTCCGTTGATTACTGACCTCAAAATATCCGGTTTTACAGAGAAAGAAAACAGTCAAAAAAAAAAATAGAATATTAAAAGATAGATTCTGACGATTGGAGAGAAATCAGAAAGTGTTCTATGCACATGTGCTTTGACTCGATCAGTTCTGATGCATAATAGTTATTTTGTTCAATTTGAAATAGTCATAAATACCTCATATAACTTTTTTATGATGAAATCCTGTATAGTGAATGAAGGTTCTTGATTAAGGAAGTAGCCTCTATAGTAAACAATTTTTTTTGTCTGCCTTATATGGTCATCAGTTTTAGAAAACTGATGACCATATAAGGCAGACAACTTGTTTACTATACGGGTTAGTCCCTTATTCAGGAGTCTAAATTCGCTACACAATATTTCATTATGTAGAGTAGTTTTCCTATATTAAAAAATATTCATTTTATAACAGGCAAATGATTGTAATAATGTAATAATAATAATGTGATTTATAAAAATATGATTGTTCCATAGTGTATTCTTCAGTTGATGAAATGAGTACTAGTGACATCGCACTGTTACTTGACTAGGACATTTCGTTCACGAATTTATATATTTTGTATTTTGAAATGTATTTGGGATAAAATTTAATTTAATTTTTCACTTTTATATTGATAGCAAGATGTAAACATATAATATCATTATTATAGTGATTTTGGGAGTGATCCGATCAAAGGTCAAGGTCATGGTCATTTATAACTTGAAAAGTAATCAACCATATTGCATGAAACTTATTGGGACGATTGGTCAATATACTGAAACCATTAGGTTAGATTTTGGGAGTGATCGGGTCAAAGGTAAAAGATCAAGGTCAAGGCCATTTATAACTCAATAACTCAAAAAGTGTTTAACCAAATTGCCTGAAATTTTTTTGCGACGATTGGTCATGTTCCAGCTACTAGTTTTCAATATTTTGGGAGCGAACGGGTCAAAGGTTGAGGTCAAGGTCATTTATAAGCGGTTGCGATGGTATGCGCTCTATCGAGTGTACGTAATCTAGTTATATATGGTTTTATTATGAGTCCGAAAATATAGACTGTAATAACACGGACATTTTTACATTTAAATTATTAAACGCAACAATGAAAGTACCAATATCAAGCTCGTTCTTTTATATCACATTGTATTATAAATCACTTGTTTATTAGTATACTATATACATGTATATTGTGTAACGTATAATGTAATTTTGTAGTCACTGTTAAAAACAATTTGCTATAAGAAAAAATTTAAAAAAATTAAAATTAGAGAAAATATAATATTGAAGTTTATTGTAGTTATTGTGAATATACACCACAAAAATGTCTCTGTTTTCTATGTTTATGTAGTGTAAGACCCATACTATACTGGCGGTGCCACCGACGCGGTGCTACTGCCTTGTATACGCATCTTCAATTAATCATGTTTAAATTAATGGAAAACCAAAGTTGCATACTATACTGGCGGTGTTACCGCCTTGGCAGTCTGCGTTGCTACGGCGCTAGGCGGTGGCACCGCATATGGACGCGTTACCACCGCCGCAGTAGCACCGCTTGCAAAGTATACTGGGCAGTTTCACCGCGGCAGTCAAAGTATAAGCACATACACAGACCAGTTTGAAGTAGAAGATATCCCAATACAGCTAATATTTAAAATTATATGTAGCTATATCTTTTTTATATATAATTCTTAACATAAATTTTTATTTACATAATTTTCTATATACTTATATATTTATTTACATAATTTTTTATTTAGATACATATTTTTTGTATAGCTACAAATTTTTACATAACTTTTTAAATTTTGCATATTTTTTTCTTTTACTATTGATTCCCCATTAATTTTAAATCAACATTCAATTTCTATTGAAACTCCATTATTTATAACGGGGAAAGTACACTGGTTTTAAATATCTGGCGACCGTTGGTACGTTAAATAACGTGGTATCAATCATTCTTACTACATCTCGCTATTGCATTATTTCTGATGTGATTATTAGGTATATTTTAAGATATCTCCTAATGCGAAAATTATATTTTTAAAGAAATATATAGAAATAAGAAGTATTTTGGATACCGAAATAAATAAAGTCACCTAAATAGTTAATACAAATAAAATTTAAAATAAAGAAAAGGAAAAATAATAAGTTATTAACCCAAAATAGTTAAATTGAAAGAACTCGCTTGTTCATTAAGCGTAGGAGACTGTTTATGAATATATATAGATTCTAATGTACGAATATCACACTGGTTAGTAGTTTGCAAAATTTTGAAATTTTCTTCTTTAATTGGGTGATTAAAATCGAAAGAATGGTTACGTATTGAACTGAAAGGTGGGGAGCTATAGGGGTTATTTGTTCTAAAAGATATTCCCTTATGTTGAGAAATTCTCACCTTTAACTGCATCATGGTCTCACCGATGTAAGTAGACTGGCACTGTCCACATGAGTATTTATAAATGAGACCAGATGACAGTAAAGGTGGGATTTTATCTTTATGAGGGAAAAATGAGCCAATAGTGGTTGCATTTTTGAAAACAAAATTTAGTTTAACTTGAGGATAAAATTTGTTAAGTAATGAATTAAGGTCTTTTTTACATTTAATGCTTGAATCACCCAAACAAGGAAGAGATACGAAAATGTCAAATTTAGGAACTGTTAATTTACGTTTAAGTGGAGTATGAACAGAATTTAAATATTTATTTTATTTTTCTTTTAAATTTTATTTTCTTTATTTTAAATTTTATTTGTATTAACTATTTAGGTGACTTTAATTATATTTTTGTGATGGTAAATATTCACATTCCTTCATTGTTTCAATATATTCATATATAATCTCATATAATTCATTTATCTATAAATTGAACATGTTCGGTTATATTGTTGATCACAGTTCACGCCAAACACCAAACGTTCCGTTGCTCTAAAAGTTAGCTTTTTATGAAAAATTAGCTTTTATGAAAGCTTAGAGTTAGCTTTAAATGAAAAATAAAAGTTAGCTTTTTATATTGCTCTAAAAATAAGCTTGTACAATAATTAAAATAATCGTTAATCTTATAGAGTTGTGTGCATACGCCGCGTTCTCACTACCCAATATACTTTGCAAGCGGGTTGTCACCACCTAGTATACTTTGGATTTTAAGAATCAGTAGCTAAGATGCAGTAGCACCGCTGCGGTGGCACCGCCAGTATAGTATGGGCCTAATAGCGAATTTACTGTTGCTGGCCAGCAGGAGCAGAAGAAGAGGATTGCAATAAGAAATATGGCAAAGACCATGAATTTCTTATTATCGTTAACAAAGGATATTTTCTACTTTTATAATGCAGAATATGTATATATAACATATACACATTAAAAATATAATACAATATAAAGCATACCGTGGACGAATATTTCGAGGATGAAATGTTTGTCGATAATAATAAATTTTACATTATTCTAAAGTATCATTATTTTTAACAACTTCGGAAATTTGTCGAATATGCTCGATGAAATACTGAAGACTATTTTTTTTATAATTTATGATAAATTACGATTTGACTTCCGTTGGATCATTTTTCGACATATATAAAAGATTTTATAATCATCTATCTTTTACAATATACGAAAATAACGATCTTCGATTATGATTTCTGACTGGGATAATAATGTACACTTGTACAGTATACCGAATGCAAATTGGGACTAGTTTTTCACCAATTTTGCATTTTTTTCTAACTATTTTTCTATTGATTGAGATTCATTTAGATAATCTTAAAACTATATTCTAAATGGTAGTTTAGTAATATATATAAAGGGCTCTTTAAACAAGGCAAAATTAATTAACAATATATGACTAATAATCATATGCGAAATGATATCCGCTGCAAACTCTCTTTCGGGCATTTCAGGGTGTTTTTTTTATTCGACCCGATTGTAAACTTGAATAAATTCGCATCCAATTGAATAACTTCGCATCCAAACAAGTCCTGATGAAAAAAAAATTGAACCTATTTGGAAGCTGTCTTTTCATGACTAAAAAAAAAGAAGATGATAAATGGTAAGATATTCATATTATGAGCATTTATTCAAATATATAAGGAGTACACCAGAGCTCTCTCCAGTCATGAGGTGCATGAATGTGATTGAGAACATGTATGGGTGAATGTCTCGCTCTAGACAGTTAACTGTAACCTTTTTAGCAGCTTCCTTAGTGAATCCGCATATTTGTTTCCATTCTTTGTTTGTTAATTTTATTTTAAATAGATAATTATTCTTTGACGTTAACTAATGAATGAGAAAATATCAAATGAAGTTTTATGAAGAAAAATTATCGATAAGTTAATTTGTTATGATTATATAAGAGCTTTAGTGAGGACTTGTGCGCACGCAACGGCGACTAGGTTAGTGAGTAAACTTTTGAGGGCAAGGTTACTAGGGTTACGATAAACTTGGTCTCCATAGACTCTATATTATATGGAGTTAATAATATAAACAACTACGTTTATCTTTGATAAATTTCAATATGACCATCATTCTTGAGATACCCGATTTAAAGCTATGGTTATGCCGCCTTTCAGCTGATTCAAAACTTCATAGTTCTGTTTATGGATGAGACCTTCGATGAGACCCTAGACTGAGGAAAACGTCCACCGGAGTACAATCAGGTGAGCGAGGTGGCCAGGTAGTTCAAAAGTTAATATTTACTAAGTGTCCTGGTACGTTAGGTTGTGAAACAATGCGAAGGCTAAACACTGTTTTTAATTTGTAATTTATAGTTTATAATCTTGGCATATATCTGGAAAGTACATAAACAATATAGAAGACTTGGTAGTTACAGATTAATGGGAACACCTAAAAAGGGAAATGACTACACACACACACCTACAGGGAAATGACTACACACACACCTACAGGGAAATGACTACACACACACCTACAGGGAAATGACTACACACACACCTATAGGGAAATGACTACACACACACCTACAGGGAAATGACTACACACACACATACAGGGAAATGACTACACACACCTACAGGGAAATGACTACACACACACCTACAGGGAAATGACTACACACACACCTACAGGGAAATGACTACACACACACACCTACTGGGAAATGACTACACACACACCTACTGGGAAATGACTACACACACACCTACAGGGAAATGACTACACACACACCTACAGGGAAATGACTACACACACACCTACAGGGAAAACTTAATAGAACAAAGACGACTCATATATAATACCTACATAATCAAACTACACAATATAAATTATAGCACTGAGATATGACTACGTGACTGCACTACTATTGACAATGAATGAATGGATAGAGTTTGAGAAATGCTACCTAGTGTTGCCGTTCAGATATCTAAAGAATACAATGCGAATTTATGGCCAATGGTTCTATTGCAAAATTTAATGTTTAATTGATTGAAAGTAAAATATAGAATGGATTGCTGACCAGCACACTCCCCCCAGCGACGAAAGTCGAAACCAGTGGACCAAGGAGGAGCTGATCGCAACAAAAGAATGGTTCACGAAAACACAAATTAACAATAGAAAACACAGCAAACAGCAATTCCTAAAATATAATAATCATATTACGATAATGATTCTACGAAAGAAGAGTCACACGTACATCAAAATTTCCTATAATAAAATGTAATTGAAAATGGTAAGCTAAGTAGGAAAAATCGAAATTAATACACAGATATATGTAAATGCGCCTACAAAAGCTACTCTATAGGAGCTCCCTCTCTGTCTGTTGAAGGATCTAAAGTACACTTTTAATGCTCACATCGTTCAGAAGGAACTAGGAGAATCACCTCAGAGATAGGGCGGTCCAGCATCCTTTTTGACTCTCCGCCGGATGAAGTTTCAATGCTAACTGATCTAACAAATCCGTAAGCACTAGTTTTAACTTTTTTCACGATAGCAAGAGGCCAACAGTTGCGCTTTTCTCCCTTGTTGACAAGCAGTATAACATCCCCCACTGTTATGTTGCGGTTCTTACGGATCCACTTAGATCTCTCCTGGAGTCCAGACAGGTAGTAAGTCCTCCATTTTTGCCAGAAAACTCCGGCGAGGAACTGGACTCTACGCCATCTCTTAGCTCCGTATGACGCACAATCTTCGGCAGAATAAGTGTCGAAGGTTGAAGGGTTAGGTGTGTCCTTCAAGCTTAAGAGCATGGCTGAGGAGATTGGAGTTGGGTCTCTTGGGTCACTAGAAACTTCGTACATTGGAGTGTTATTCACTATGGCCATAGCTTCAAAAAGAAGAGTAGTGAATTCGTCTCTGTTAAGAACTCTATTTTTCCTATGCAAGATACTGCCTTCGAAGACCCGTTTGAGGGCACCAATTTTTCTTTCCCATGCTCCGCCAAAGTGGCTGGCATGGGGAGGATTGAAGTGCCATTTTACTCCCTTCACATCTAGAGCAGATTTCACGTCATCGAGCATTGAAGTGGATTCACTCTGGTTGTTGATACCGATGAAATTGGTACCACGGTCAAAATATACATGCTGACATGCACCTCTAATGGCAATGAATCGACGAAGGGCGTTTGTGAGGCTCGACGAAGGGCGTTTGTGAGGCTCGACGTATCAAGCCCTTGCAGGGCCTCTATATGAATGGCGCGCGATGCCATACAGGTTAGTATTAGTCCCCATATCTTCTTTGTCCCTTTCGTTTGCCTTGTTGATTTTCCGTCAGTGATTATGAATGGCCCAAAGACATCTATCCCGGTATGGTGGAAAGCAGTAATATCTTCTACACGGGAAGAAGGTAATGGTGCCATCATTTGCTCTGCTGGTTGGGCACGAAGTTTTTTACATTTCACACAGTTTTCAATGACTCTTCTCACGAGCCTAGATCCTTGTTGGACGAAGTAGCCAGCCATTCTTATGGCTCCTAGGGTCAGATGTCTACCCTGGTGGTGAGTTTTTTCGTGGTAGAACCTTACCACTAATGTTGATAGGGGATGGTCTTTACTAAGCAACATGGGATGCTTTGCAGCATAGGTTAGAAAAGAGTCTCTAAGTGTTCCTCCGACTCTGATGACTCCCATATTGTCAACGAAGGGGTCGTAGGGAGCTAACTTGTTGAGACCCGGTGCTAGAGGAGCGTGCCCTCTCTTCAGGACTTTCAGAAGGTCAACAAAGGATTTTTGCTGCGCCGCCAGGACCAGTAGTCTCATCGCCTCTTCTTTAGCGTTCTCCCGATCGTCTAATCTCTCGGGAGGAACAATCTTTTTGGTCGCGTGCAATAGGTTGTCCCGGAATCGTAGGACAACGACAACTGCACCTATTGCCTTCTCAAGGCTACTCACGTTGTAAGAGACAACTTCAAGGGGATGCTCGCACTGCTTGTCCGTTTTAAGATCTACTTTCTCCTCGATGGTCTCCTGGAGTTCTACAGAGTGGGTAAGACAGAGAGGAAGCTCGTGACCTTCCACGTCCCATAAAAAGTCTGGCCCTCTGAACCAAACAGACTTAGAAAGGGCTTCTGGAGTATGTGGACGGCAGGCAATATCTGCAGGATTAATGGAGGTATTAATATATTGCCACTGAGAAATATCGGTTAGCTTCAAAATGTTAGACACCCTATGAGTTATATATTTAGCAAATCTTTTTTCAGTGTTACGCAAATAAGAGATTACTACCATACTATCACAGTACATATATCATTGATTAAGAGGAATGTTTAATTCATGTCTAGTCTCATTACACAACTTTGCTCCTAACAAGGCTGCACAAAGCTCACTTCTTGGCATGGAAATACAAGCTCTTGGCACGAGCTTTGATGAACTGATTACAAAGGAAATTTGCACTAGTCCATTCTTGTTAATCAGTCTGATGTACACAATGGCACCAATGGAAGACTCGGATGCGTCTGTAAAGGTGTGGAGTTCCATTTGGACAATTTCACCGAAGCCCCCTGGAACGTAACTTCTAGGCAGGTAGATGTCATCTAGTGTGGAGAGAGAGTCCAACCAATTGCGCCATTCGGCTGCAAACTGTTCTGGGAGAGGTTCGTCCCAGTCATAGGCTTCGTCAGAAAGATCCTTTTGTAAAGCTTTCCTCTGAATAATTTTGCTTTTCAAGGTAACTGGAGCTACCATCTCTAGAGGGTCATATACGCTGTTGGTGACCGAAAGTATACCTCTTCTTGTTAGAGGCTTCTCGAGAGGTTTTACTTTAATGAAGAGACTGTCCTTTCTAATCTGCCAGGCCAATCCTAAAGCTCTATGTATGTTCAAGTCTCCGATGTCTACTTCTGCCTCCACTTGCGCTCTCTCTGATTCTACGAAGTGGTCCATGACTTCTTGTCTATTGGAGATGATTTTCCAGAGTTTTATGTGGTACCTCGTGAAGATTGCGCGGATCTTTTCTAGGTTGTGAACAGCCTCGTCTACAGAGTTACAGGCGGCGAGTAGGTCGTCAACGAATATGTTTTCTATAATATACCTGAGAGCTTCTGGGTGTTTTAGTGCGTCTGGGTGTCGAGTTTTGTACTGGAGACATGCATTGGCGATTGCAGGACTCGGTTTGTTACCAAACAGGTGGACCCGACCTCTGTATTGTACAATCTTTTTGGTTGGCTCGTTATTTTGGAACCAGAAAAATCTCTGGTAATCTTTATCTTCTGGGAGATGAAAGTTATAAAACATGGAAGCTATGTCTCCTCCAAAGGCAATCTCACCCAATCTGAATCTCATGAGTACGCCTCTAAGTCGATTGTTTTCGTCCGGGCCTTGTAGAAGTACATTGTTTAGACTTATATCGTGGTACATGGCCGAGCTGTCGAATACGAGCCTGTGTTTCTTTTTCTTTGAGTGAGTGACTGCAAATATCGGAAGCCACCAGGCTTTCCCTGGGCGCAATGGATAGTTTTCTTCGCCTGGAACTTGTTCAACGTGAGCAGCTGTGATGTCGCGTGCCATTGCTTCTATACACTGGTTCAATTTATCTGGTTCAGACTTAATCTTTGATAGAGTGCTGCAAGTGCGACGGTACACGGCTGATCTATTATTGGGCATGACCGTGTTGTCGGTTTTGAATGGGAGACGAGCTGTTAGGTGACCAGACTCGTTTACATGGATGCTTTCTTCTATGATATCAAGAAATTTTTGATCTTCACGAGACAGGCCTGCCGAGTCATTGTCTCTAGTTTCTTCGAAATTTTGCTATATGTGGGAACATTTTGATTTTGGGGAAAAAGTGGTTTAACTGTAAAATGTTCATGTTTCGTATGGAGAGCAGTTTTTGCGGACAACTTGTTAGACTTATCTTTAGGGCAAGGAGATCCTATTAATGAATACCCTAAAGGAGTCTCGCACACAAAAGGTGAATGATCGCCGTAATAGAAACACTTCATAAGATTGCCAGAATCTCTGCCTAACAATATCAGTGGTTCACATTCTGGATCTAAATCAAGGAATTTATCAGCAAATTCGGATAGATGTGGAATGGTATTAACAATTTTGGGAGTTCCTATTTCATATAATGAACCTGGGATGAATTTACTTGTGAAAAGCTGAGGTAAATTCTCTTCGATGATCCAACTCGTCTAAAAGTCATAGTACTGTGTAGCACATGTACATAGCGCACAAATTAATATTAAGTTAATATAAAGTTTGTTTTCGATGTGAAGCAGGGGAAGCTCCTCCTCACTCGAGGATGAAGATAGGAACAACCAATTATCTTAGCGTTTCCAGGAAGCGTATCGTAAATCGTATCAAAGAAAGAATATACTGTCCTGGTACGTTAGGTTGTGAAACAATGCGAAGGCTAAACACTGTTTTTTATTTTGTAATTTATAGTTTATAATCTTGGCATTGACATAACAAATGTGAATATATCTGGAAAGTACACAAACAATATAGAAGACTAGAAGTTACAGATAAATGGGAACACCTACAGAGAAATGACTGACTACACCTACAGAGAAATGACTGACTACACCTACAGAGAAATGACTGACTACACCTACAGAGAAATGACTACACCTACAGGGTACACTCAATAGAACAAAGACAACTCGAATAACACATACATAATTAAACTACACAATATAAATTATAGCACTGAAATATGACAATACGTGACTTTACACTAGCTACTATTGACAATGAATGAATGGATAGAGTTTGAGAAATGCTAGCTAGTGTTGCCGTTCGGATTTCTAAAGAATATAGTGCGAATTTATGGCTAATGGTTCTATTGCGAAATTTAATCTTTAATTGATTGAAAATAAAGTATAGAATTAATTGCTGACCAGCACACTCCCCCCAGCGACGAAAGTCGAAACCAGTGGACCAAGGAGGAGCTGATCGCAACTAATTATAGCTCACGAAAACAAAAATTAACAATAGAAAACACAGCAAACAGCAATTCCTAAAATATAATAATTATATTACAATAATGATTCTGCGAAAGAAGATTCACACGCACATCGAAATTTCCTATAAGATAATGTATTTGAAAATGGTAAGCTAATTAGGAATTTTTTTTAAATTGTACACTGAATCAAAATTAGGGTCCATTATCTCATCGATATTGTACTGCATGAAGTCTATGAGATCTTGAAATGGAGGAAGGACACCCATGCTGTCCACGGTGAATTTGTAGCCTTGTGACCTTTATTTGCGTTGAAGCCAATCGGGTAATTTACACCATACTTTTTTTTGGCCAGCATTCAATTTGAAGATCTGGAGTTCGGTGTTAGTCGGCATGTCCGCCTCGATCATATGACAAAGATGGATTAACTCTTTGAGTTTTGCTTCCATACGTGGGGGGCGTACGTTTGGCATGTCATCTAGCCTATTCTGGATAGTTTGACAGACTCTTATTGGATTTCCGTATTCTTTACCTAAAATCTTCCAAATCTTTTCGAGAGCCAAGTTAGGTGAAGCTGCTCCAGCTGCCAGGAGCTCTTGTATCACCCTGTTTGGACTTCCCACTGTATTAGCCAAGAGAATGGTTACTACATCGAGGGGCTCCAGTGGAACTCCCCTCATTCGGTTGTCAAGAAGCATGAACCATGACCTGTACCGCTGAGGATCCCCATCGAATGGAGAGATTGATTGCTTGAACAACTCTTGCTTTACCAGGTGTACCGTAGCAGCGTCCATTCGTTGCTGAATTGGTACTTGACTGCTTATAGGTAGGTGAGAGTGTGTCATAGTCGTTCTCGCGGCACCCAAGTTTCTTGCAGTAGGAGATGCAGGATGAAATGGCTGCTGAGCAGTAATGTGGGGTGCCGATACGCTAGTTGCTACATATGGTGAATTAGCGTTACCACAGGTAGCTTCACGATTATTTCCGATAAAATGGAGGGTGGCGGTTTCCAGGTTCATGATGTATTGAGGAACAGGAAGAGAAGGCTGTGGAACTGTAGCAGAGGGCACAGATTCAATTGCTAGAAGAGGGGCCGAAGAGCATGTGCCACCACCAGAAGACACGCAGATATCCTCAATGACCAGAGTAGCTACTGCAGAGTCATCCAACTGCGTGCCTTCTACGAGGTCAATCAGCTCCGAAACTCTACTTCCTCCCATCTTCGAGCGAGACTCCTCTCCTTGTTGATCGCCCGGTGGTTCCTGAAGGCATTGAACTGATGCCTCCTCGTTTTGCGATATAACACTGCGAGTGTCAATGTTTGAGATCTCGTCTTCGTTCATCTCACACAGTGCAGCGTTAGCTATGGCGATATACTGCTTAAAATCTGTTCGCATCTCTGCTTTTTCGCTCTGAGTGGTTTGTGCTTGTTGCAGAGAGGCGATGCAAATATAACTTGCAATTAGCGGGGTGGCAGCTCCATAGTAGACTATCCATTCTTTTTTGGCATATGCGATAAACGAACGGATGTTGTCTGGATGACTGCCCAGAATTTCTTGCTTCATTAAGTTCTTTAGAGCAACAGAAGTTTCTTCATAGTTTTGCTCCAGGTTTATCAAGGGATTTACTGGAGTACGCTTAGTAGCACCATTTACCGGTGAACGATGCATGATGGCTTTGGAGTTAGTAGAAACGAGTGGAAATCGTCACTCGATATAACTTTATCAGTAAACTTTATTTGTAGGTGGAAATCTTCACCTCAGTTTGCCTTGATAGTTTAAAATTACTGTCCTGGTACGTTAGGTTGTGAAACAATGCGAAGGCTAAACACTGTTTTCTATTTTGTAATTTATAGTTTATAATCTTGGCATTGACATAACAAATGTGAATATATCTGGAAAGTACACAAACAATATAGAAGACTAGAAGTTACAGATAAATAGGAACACCTACAGAGAAATGACTGACTACACCTACAGAGAAATGACTGACTACACCTACAGAGAAATGACTGACTACACCTACAGAGAAATGACTGACTACACCTACAGAGAAATGACTGACTACACCTACAGAGAAATGACTACACCTACAGGGTACACTCAATAGAACAAAGACAACTCGAATAACACATACATAATTAAACTACACAATATAAATTATAGCACTGAAATATGACAATACGTGACTTTACACTAGCTACTATTGACAATGAATGAATGGATAGAGTTTGAGAAATGCTAGCTAGTGAGTGTTCGGATTTCTAAAGAATATAATGCGAAATTATGGCTAATGGTTCTATTGCGAAATTTAATCTTTAATTGATTGAAAATAAAGTATAGAATTAATTGCTGTGTAGTCATTTGCTTTCAAATTGATGTTATAATTGAATCATTTCAGTAACTCGGTTATATATATCTAATTTTATTAATAACTTGCCATTAACTATTTTTTTAATCATTATTAAACTAATTATAGGGGTAACATTAAAAAAAATCGATTATTTTTTAAATAAAGTTACATTTCCTCATACACTTTTTACAAGTTGCGAAATAACATATCAACTGATCGTACTTATTTAGACAACTGAGTTCTGAATGAAAAGAAAAGAAAAACCATGCCTCTGAAGTCAAAATTGAGAATGGAGTAGGCTTTAGAAGTTGAAAAATGAAAAGTGTTCAGAACGGACAATTTTCGATTTTTTTATTTTTTATTTTTTTTATAACGGCAGCACTATATTGAGTGCATGAAAAATATTAGAAACAAACAAATACTATTTCATAACGTACCATTTTTTTACTTCCCACAGCATCTACACCTCCTTTACCCTCTCCACCAGTTGACAGTTCTTCCCCCTTCCCTTTTTGAGGCACTTGCACACAACTTTCATACATAATATTTTTACATATCATTTGGGACATTATAAATGTGTCTTTTTACCGCTGCCATCCTAAGTTGAGTATTGTATGCTATGTGTGGCTTGGTGGGCAACTGAAGAAGTGCAAACCCATGAATATTGAAAAACGAATTGGAACTATACCCATTAATTAATAATCCCATGGACACCTTCAATTTCTAATTTCAATTTTTTTTACATCTATTTAATCTTTAAACTTTAGTTATTCGGTGATCCAGATCCTTATCTTATTCTATCTCATTAATTCCATAAACTAACCCATAATAAATAATTTTTGGGTTTAAAATCACATCAATTTTTCAATTATTTAGGTTTTTTACTTTAGCACATTGCTAATAGATAGAAATTAAACTTTGAATTTAAAAATAATTTCTATCGTAATCCTAGGACTTATAACCAATAGATCACCCAAGGCGTTAAACAAAAATTAAACCTCATGCATTGACAGTTCAATTAGTCAAGGAACTATCGACAGAGCATACAATGAAGACCTTGCGGTGAAGTCTTACGTCCCGAGACAGCGAATATAAAAACTCCAACTAAATTTTTCAAGTTAGTACTACAAAAACATTTTGTTACAAATAAAAGAAATAAAAATGTTATATTGCTATCATAGCAATATTTAAGTTAATATGAACAAAACATTTTTAGTAACCTTAACAATTTTCCATTACAAAAATTGTACAGTTAAATTAAAAGAACAATATTTTATTTCTCATTTAACTCATTTGATGTTTAATATAACAAAATTCTCCCATTATCTTAACCAAATGTTATCTACAAAATACGTTTAGTAAATTTAACAAAACCGTTCTCTGTGTGCAGTTATCACTCATTGTTCCTAGATAAGAGTGATAAAAATACGGAGATAAAGTCAAATGAAATGCAGTTGTTCTGGGTCATCACCTGAGGCAAGTCTTCTTTTTCGTTAATTTGCAAATGTAGTTTAATTTTCAAATAATCATTTCTCAAATTTACATTTATTATTTTTAGAAAACTATCAAATCAATTATTTTTTATGGTGATTCAAAAATGTACAAATTATTAGTTACAAATCTCGGTACTTTCCTGCTACCACCCTGTCACTTTTATTTTAATTAATGAAACAAATATAAAGAATATTAAAAAAATACATATATCTGTATAACATAGATGGCTGTAATGTAGTTTGTTGTATCTGCTAGTTTCTTGTACTGCACACTTCATGATTGCTTTATGTTTGGATACGGGGGTCTTGGGCTAGGTTTATATACACTTTAAGGTTAACCAGACGAGCGAAGTGTACGACAATGCTCTGCAAATTAGATATTCTTGCAACCTCATAATTCTCGTCCGGGCACTTAAGTCTCTGTTGATTCCCAGGATGTTAATTACCTTTTATTCTACTTTAGGAATTTAGCTACCTAAATATTTAAAAAAAGAATGGTACACGAACTAGATATACTAAAAGAGCTAGGTAGTATACCTAGTATTTTACTAACCGGGTAGGTTGAGAGGTGTTTATCATTATCATTGACTTAATTTAACTATTACTAATCAGTAACGGTAAATATTGAATAATTGATGAATATATAGTTAATAACTATTTCTCACAATTTAGCTTAGAATCGAGTTAAAATCAGCTAAGTACTCTATCCAACTACACTTAATTACGTGACGTCACTTATCACTTTCAATATTCGGTACCTAATTCTAATCTTAAATAAAATAAATTAGTGAGGAAAGTGTTTCATATAGCAAGATATTCGTTTTTTCATATATTATGCACAAACTTTCCGCCAATAACGGGTAAACTAATAATATACAGCCAATATCTAGTTGAATTTACATGCTTTAATATCAGCGGTGGGTTCCCGGAATAGATTCTCAACTTTTACTGAAATACAGAAAATCACGTCTGGTCAACCTTATTATAGTCTGTTATAAGCCTTGGTCTTGCCCCTCCCCCCCTCCTACCGGATACACACATTGATATAATTATGTGTATCTTCATCGTCAATTTATTCGAATTATCGCTATCACGATACTTGGTAACAATGCGTAAGTTGAAATAAGTTCTGTAATATAGCTGTTTCATTAAAATAATGGCGAGATGATAACACGAAAGTGTAACCAAATCTCGCATATAAGTAAGGAATTAAATCAATAATACTCGGAATAATGAATAACATTCAAAGTAGGAAAATCACAACATTTATTATCAAATAAAGATTATCAAAAAATTACATATTATACAAATTTTATTACTATAACAGTTTATATTTTATGAATGTCGCCCCGCTGTAGCACGTACATATAAATAAATTCGATAATAATTTATCAGATGCGAGAGTATTCCTTGAAAAATGAAGGAAAACGAACCAAGTCAGTTTTCTATAATTTTGGGATAACTCCGTCAATCAGAGAACTGTTATACAGATGTGGTCAATGATTGATGATGTGGTCAATGAAAGGCTAATATTTATATTTTGTTCGTTATCTAGCTTCTAATTGTTGGTTGATTATAATTGTTTATCCTTATTATCATTATAGAAAATATACAATAACAATAGTCGCTCAAAAACAATGTTCACTAACTCATTATCACACATAAAGACTGATAGTTAATATTAAAATATTTCAACCAAATATTGATATTGAACGTTTGATGATATCAATTCATACATTTTTTGCTAATTTAACTTATATGTCTGGAAAGAAGATAAATATATATTAGTGACACAAAATTTCATTTATAAAACGAGCAGAATAATGAAAAAATAAGTTTTATCTAAACTCATTTACCAAAACTGTATACCTGCTAATTCTAACACTTCATTTAAATGGTACCTACTTATTAATCTATCTAGATTTTTTAGCAGCAAGAAGTATGTTTATTTAATATGTTACATATTTACATATAATATTTAATGATAAATAGCTAGTTTTTGTCTTTTTTCTTATATCGCTTCTTTTGAACCAGACAGACTCTGAGGTAACTGTTCTAATATGATAATGAACACTCTGTATTAATATGATATATGTCATATTACATCATTTTTTTTATATTTAAGAGTTTTCATATCTCTTAAGGCTGTTTCACACATCACCGATATCCGTCCGGCACGTCACCGGTCAGTGATTTTTTATCACTGCGAAGAGCCGGTACTGTGTGAATAGGTCCGTTGAAATTAATGTAACGATATATTTTTTCACTGACACCGAATCACTGAGAGGAGAGTGACGGGGACGGACCGGTGACGTGCCGGACGGATATCGGTGATGTGTGAAGCAATCTTTATTCTCTCTCATTTTTATTGATAGAGTCTGCTATCTACATATAGAATGCATATAGCAAACTTTTTTCATTAATCGTGTAGAGATTATAAACAGTAAATATGGGATATACTTTACAGTATACTCATGGAATAACTGAAATTTTCAAAATACAAACTTTATATTTAAATTTAAATTTACTTTTTTATATTTCAGATCAAAATTGAACTGTGTTTGAATTTTTGAAAACAATGGCTGCAACTTCTACTTCAGACTTACCAAAGTAAGTAAATATTTATATTATATTATTATTTCGTCCGTCGAAATAAAATCAGCTATCAACCAAATTTGTGTAATAATAATTATTGTATATAAAACAAAAAAACATTGAAGAAATAGAATTATTTCTGAAAACATGTTTTACGTAAATCGCAAATATAGGAAAAAATAATCAGAATATAATATCCAATAAAGATTTTGATAAATTTATTGAAACCTAAAAATATACAAAAAGAAAAAATAATTAAACTATTATTAATCTGAAAATGAATAATCGAGTCCTAGCTAATTAGACCATTTACTTCTGGGCAAAAACATAATAAATAGATAACATTTTATTTCGTTTGTACAGTTAACATTTCATAACAATGAGAATCAAGAAATTTTGCTAATTATAATGATTTAAATACCAGTTACATGGAATTGTAAATTGTTGAATCAGAATTACTTGACCTCTTGAGCTCTTGAGTCAAAATTCTCTTCATTTATTAATTAGTTGACTTCATATTGTTTCTACTTTATACAACATGTCCCAAAAAAAACGAAACCCAAATTTAAATTAGTATATTTCAACAACTACTGAAGTAAAGTTTCCTCTCAAGTATCATTTTGTTTGTTGAACCTTTCTCTATTCGCAGTTAGAATGTCAAAGATTTATTGATTTTTTTTAATGTTATAACAATTTTATTGAAGGGGTGGGGAAAATGGTCAGAAAATTGATAATGAAGTAAGTTCAAACATGAAATATATCTTCATTATATATCAACTCTATTAATAAAATGATTTATTTTCAGGTTATAAAAGCTGTCAATTAATTATACCTTTTATAAATTAAAGTACAAAATTTTAACAATGACGTTCATGCCACCCGTACAAAATGAAAGTCAGAGTGATGATTTTAATTTCCACAGTTATAAAGTCGGTCAAAAATTAAATCAGGATGGTTATTCTGTTGAGCATATTGCCAAGTGTTATGATTAATTACTTTTTCATTCATATATAACATGCATCCTCGTCCCCAATGATATTATCTTCCACAAAACGAATATGTCTGTGCAAGAAGCCAAAATCTATTATAATAAGTTGATGTCTGGCTTTTATTCTTGGGAGGGGGGGGGGGGTTATGTGTCGATTCGATTGATTGAAATTTTTTGAGATATTTTGTCCTTGTCTCCTAACAAAAACATTTCTATTTTCTGAAAGGAGTTGCTGAACAAAATTGATTTTGTGTTTAGTTCGTAGGTACCTACTGTCCTCTTGAGACCTGAACGACCCAAAATTTAAATTTGTACCTTCCTTTTTGTACTAAAACACATTTCTCCAGATCGGTAATATTTCATAAAAGAAATAGATCCTTTAAAAACTGGAAATAAATCTATTTTGGCGTTCTTCTTGTCTAATAAAGATATATTTTATGTTCGAACTTACTTCCTTGTCCGTTTTTTGACCATTTGCGCCCGGCCATTTTCACCTCCCTTCAATAAAATTGTTATAACATTCACAAAATGGAATAAATATTATTGAAATTTTAAATGTGAATAGAGAAAGTTCAATAATCAAAATGATACTTGAAAGAATACTGTATCCTTAGTAGTTGTTTAAATAGACTAATTTAAACTTGTGTTTCGTTTTTTTTAGGACACCCTGTATATATACAGTACAACTCATCTACCCCGTATAGTGATCAAAGTTTTCTTTGGTCAGCCATTAAATGGCCTGCAGTTTATTTAAAACTGATGGTCTTTCATGACGGAGTTCACTATACAGGAGTCCACTATAGAGTAGTTCTATTGAACCTATGTTTTTATTAAAAAAATAATCAAGATCTGTGCTAAATATCAATAGGATATAATATTTATTTACTATGTCTATCTATTCTAATTTGAATTTCTTCTTTAAAAGTTTCCTTGAGCCACAATTTTTGAAGACAGTTCGAAAATGGAAAGAGAAAGAGGACAAACCTGACTACAAAACGTTGCAAACGGAAGATCACGATGAAGAGGACGAATCTTGTTCGTTCTGGCAAATGAATGTTCGAAAATCTAAGTTGAATGAATTATGGGATAAAGTCAAGGAGTTATGTAAGGATAATGAATTGAAAGGTATAACAAAGATTCAGATTACCAAAGCTGACCATCTTGACAGGGTAAAACACATTCGTTTCTTCTGCTCACCATGTCATAATGAGACTCTCATGAAAGAATACGGGAGGAACATGTTAAAAAATCTATTTGCTTTCAAAAAAGACCCTGAAGCAGCAATTACCTACATTGCAACAATTGGCAACAATCAGTCTACTTATGAGGTGCGGTACTCTGATTCAAGAAAGAATTCGAGGACAGATGAAGAAAAACTTACTACGAACATAGATAATCTTAGAATATCATGAGCTCTGGAATTCTGATTTTGTGATTAGTAATTGCTGTTAAATTTAATATAATGAAACAAGTTGTTTTTATTAGTGATTTCAGTTTATAAAAGTTACAATTTGTTAATTGATTTCAATAGGAATTATAATAAATAATAAATATCGGAGAAAAAACTTGTTATATTTTTGTTTTAAAGATTTCATTCATAAACCTTAATTTAATCGAAAAGAATCCTTCTATGAATTCATTACAAATACAGTATTTTAATTTATAAATGTTGAATCGAAGTGCCAACAGTTATATACGATTTTTTCTTTAACAAATTTTTCCTCATATTTAACTTTGGTTTTATCCTCAGTTTTTTCATCGAATTGTTTCTTTAACATATGGTATTGTTTATAGTTAATACTCTTCTTCAATAAATAAACTTATACTTATCATTATAATAGTACTTCAGAATCGCAGTTTTGGTCATTAATTGGACAATTATCAAATCAAGTTTATCATCAATTTATTGTAATTATTGGGAGTATTTTTTTTAGGTACAACAGGAACATGGTTCATAGAAAAGACACTCATAGTACTCGTATAGTGCATGGGTGTTATTTCTTCTTAAATTATCATGAACCTTCCCACTTTCCGAACACTGTGAATCTGAGTAAGATTAGCCTAAAGCAGTAGCTTTTATAGTAACAATATTACGTCATTGATTATAACCTTGATTTAACCATGACGTCACAAATCAAAGTGACCCCATATTTTGCATCTTAAAATCAGCGATATGGTCTTTTAGTTCTAAAAGTAAATATGCTACTTAAGCATCTTTAGTTATATAAATAATATTATACTAATTTTGAATACTCAGAATATAATTTCGAGAAAAATTCATCTTATCCATATTACTCCTAGTAACTTTTAACACTTTGAATTACTAGTTCCACAGGTTATTGAATGCTATTCCCGCACCAATTTATAGAAACACAGTAGGCAATTAACCAGCAATATTGACGCAAAAATAACTAATAATTACATACCATAATTAAATTATAGAACAAAATTTGTAATGGATTAAAACTTTATAACTATTATTTGTAATGAATGGACCCAATAGAATAGAATAATGAGAGAAGAGACGATATTTATTGTTGGACATCTTTACTTCTATATAGGTACTAGTAGGGAATCATTTAATTGCACTAGCTAAACCTGTACTGGTCATGCACTAGAACAACTGAAATTACCTAAGGATGCAGTTACTATAGGTATAATATATAAAGTGTACAGCTATATTTGAAATTTAAAGAATATTAAATTTCTATATAATGGGATAATATAGATATATATAAATCATTATATTAGCTCAATTTTCCTTCTGAATATTACTTATAAAGTATTATATATCAATGACTTGAATTTTCTTAACAAGCATTTTCTCACCTTCTATTTCTGGCGTTAATTTCACCCTTAAATACTTTTTTTCAAAAGTTTGATGTTTGAATAAAATATAACAAGCGACCTAGTCTTATTTCGAGAGATGTCACAATTAACTAGAGGTAAAGCTCTTACAACAGACGATTGTTCGTTCTAATGGACTGTAGATCGCTACAACGACCTCTTCAAATTATATTGTTGTTATCCATCTACCAAAATATCTATAGTCAAACATTTATTATACTCAGAGGTATTAAAATTTGAAATATTACAATCAAAATTTTAATGAATTGTTTTCTGCTTTTAGTGTAGTTACTCTTTCCCTATAAATTTTCTTTGGGTAGATTGTTCTATAGAAAATATGATGAGGTGTAACTATTCTAAATTTTACAACAGTTTCGTACATTTTTATAAGTAAGTGATATAAATAAAATTTTAATTAAAATTTTCTTTTAATAATGTAATCTGAGATTGTTTACCTTCATTAGTGCTTCTTTTAAATGCTGTTAAAGAAAACTTACAAAGTTTAAATACCCAACTAAACTAAATAGTGTATCATCACAACGAACGCTGATCGTTAGAACGAACGCTTTTCCGTTACATGGTGACCGGTCCTTTCGCCGAAAACACTTTTGCCGAAAAAATAAAATGTACTTTACGTTATAACTATAAAGAGATATAATCCACATAAGGTTAGGTTAGCGGCCAGGTTTGATAGTGACAAAATATATACTTCACTGATGTAAAATATATCATATGTATATAAAAAATTATCATATTTTCGGATAAAGTGATATTCGGTTAAAGTGTCGTGCGACGAACGTGTTTTCGGCGAAAGTGTTTGTGGCGAAAGGACCTAGTGTGCTTTACCTGTATTTAGTTGTTACTCCAAAATTAAAATACAAGTACAATTGTTTACAGGCTTCTACTAAGCTTATACAATATACATTGTTGTGGTGATTACTAGAATTATTTAAAGCTCTGTGATTAAAGTTCACAAAGTAATGAATGCATTAAAAGTTTTAAAATTCAACCATAGTTTAACTCTCACTCAGTATAGGTGAGTAATTAAAAGATACTTTGAATTATATAATTACGATACATTGAACAAACAATAGTTTCATGTTCTGTCAAATATTTAAAGGCAGATATCTTCCAAGTTATTAGATGATTCTACATTATCGGACAAATAAGAAAAGAAAATATAATTATTATTTCTATTTTAATGGCCTTAGTATCATGACACTTGAAGGTATCGATACCAATTAAAATAACAGTTACCTAATGATTATTATATATAAATTTTACGAGTCTGGAAATATATAACCGTGCGACAGAACGTAACTCACCAAAATTTGGGCATGTTGATTATAGTTAGAACTCTTTAGTTTAAATTATCTAAAATGTAAGTTTTAATCGTCTTATTTGCAGCTTCTCTTCAAAAATTCGAAGAGGTAAAAAACACTTAAAAATCAAAATAATTGTTCAAAGTAGAGAAATTGCTAACAATCCTAGTTATCACTGGGTATAAGTCTGACAACCTCTGATAAGTCAAATAAAATCATTATAAGTAAAACATTGGAAGTAATAATTATTTTAGGTAAAAATGTTTTTCCTTGGATGTAATGATTGAACTATATTGATTACATCCACATTCAGAATTATGTTATGCTATACCAAGGCTTATTGTGTGTACACGACAGTAAAACAAAAATCAGGATAAACCCTAACTATTTCCTCAAATATTGCATCAAACTTTCCTTTGGATGACGATTTTTCAGTCTAGTTTTCCGGGTATCAAAGAGCGTTTCATTGTTTAAATTGGTACCGGTATGAAGTGGTTGACGTTAACTCAGTCGAAAGTTAAATTCCCCTATCGGTGGCTTTTGATTATCGATTTTATTCAACTAGTGTATAGCCGGTAAAAGTGAAGGCTCATATATTTTTTCATTATATAATTATCTGAATTTAATAATAATTTAAATTCGCAGAATTTTTTTGTTATCCAGATTTAAAATCCAGGTTTTATTATTTTGGGCATTATCTATTTATTAAGGTATTTATTCGGATTTTTTATTCGAATTTTTATTATCTGAATTTTTCTAATTATTTGGATTATCCCCAGTTTTTCTGTTTATTTTTCGGATTTTCCTTTTTTCTTTGATTTTTCTGTTACAGGATTTTTCTGTTGTCTGGATTTTACCTGGGTATCTGTCATCCGGGTTTCTGTTGTCTTGATTTCTATCATGGATTCTGTTATTAGGATTTTTTTTATCCTGACAATTATTTTAGTCGTGTTGAAGCGTGATATTCTTCTTGCAATCAAACAACAGACAAATACATAATTTTATTACTATATTGTGTAATGATAAAAAGATCATCTGTCTATCTTAATAATTGATTATACGAAAATTAAACCGTAATTTATCTTAGGGTACGGTTGATATGGATGCGTATTCGAACGATTTTTCGCACTGACGATATCGTCAGAACTGATCGTCAGTGCAAAGTGGTTACACTGTACGCGATTTCTGATCGTAAGTATGTTTCTGCCCAATTAATATTGTGGTCTAAACTTAGCTTATTTGTTATAATGTTCGGGAGGAATGCATGTGTGCGACGCTAATTTGATTATTATTTTCACTGTACATAATTTTTGATATACCTAAATAGAAAATAAGAATATTTTTTATATAATATTATAAGGATATTAAATTTCATTGAAAAAATTGTACAACATAACAACCAATTCAAGTCTTTATATAAACAAACATATATTATATATAATTAAATAATATCTTTACTATTCCTGATTGGTAATATATCTCCAAAACGCATGGGTAAACAGTAACAACAATCGAAAGTAAGAGAATTAAACACAAAAATTACCGAATCTGTCGCTAGTCGCATGAAAAAATCAAATTCATTTGAACTCTGAAGTTGTTCAAATGACCAAATCGCTGCCACTGTAACCATTCCCATTGGAAAGTATGAATTTGATTTTCATCAGAAGTCGTCAGTGCGAAAAATGGCTTGAATACGCATCCATACCCTTAATCTCGAGTTTCATCGGATACATTCTCGATAAAATCCTGACGAGAATGTCGCAAATTGTGGTATTTTACGATAAAACACAAATAATATTTAACAAAAATTACAATATAATTCCATTGCAATTATAATTGATACTATTACAGAAATCCAGATAACCGATAATATAGAAAAATCAAGAAAAATGAATATCCAAAATATATATGAAAAGCTGAATACTTGAAAAACCGAAAAACCCGGAAAACCAAAAAAATTCGTTAATTTTTAAATACACAGAAAACCGAAAAGTACGGAAGATTGAAAAATACGGAAAACAAAAACAATATGAGAAACCGAAAAATCAGAAAAATCTAGAAAGATTTAGAAAAACCTAAAATACAGAAAAAATATCAAATCTTAAAAACAGAAAAATGCTGAAAATAGGGAAATTTGAACAATTGATAAAATTTGAAAAATAAAAAAATCTAAATAACTAAAAAATCCAGATGATTTTTTTTAAATATCCAGTCAATTTCATCCTGATAATTTAAAAAAATAAAATAACATCATAGTAATACGGGTATATAATACACAAAAGAAATCTGTATAACAGGAAATCACCAATTAAAATAACAGTAAATGAGCATAGAAAATAGGGATAATTTTGATGAAAATTCTGATGTCAAAAAATCCAAACAATATCTGAATAATAAAAATTTGGATAAATCGAAAATGGGAAATGAATGAAGTCTACCAACTTATGAATAAAATATTTATATCCTTTCAAAGTTGGGTACACTTTCAACTTCCAGACTATATGTTTTTATTTTAGAGAAAAATGTTTACTCATCAGCTACATTTACCTTTACTATTTATAATAATGAAGAGCATAATTGGTAGTGAAATGAACAGGTGAGTTTGAAATTAATTAACAGTACTATTAATAGTCATATTAATTTATTTAAACAAATTTTCTCATAATAAAGAATGGAATAACAAAGAAAGAGTTAATGTAGAATGGTAAAAATAATTGGATGAAAGAGATATTACTTTATTTATTTAAGAGAAGACATTGCATTTGCATTGAGTTTTAGAGAAGACATTTTACTTGCATTGAGTGTTAGAGAAGACATTGCACTTGTATTGAGTGTTAGAGAAGACGTTGCGCTTGTATTGAGTGTTAGAGAAGATATTGCGATGTATTGAGTGTTAGAGAAGACATTGCACTTGTATTGAGTGTTAGAGAAGACATTTTACTTGCATTGAGTGTTAGAGAAGACATTGCGCTTGTATTGAGTGTTAGAGAAGATATTGCGCTTGTATTGAGTGTTAGAGAAGACGTTGCGCTTGTATTGAGTGTTAGAGAAGATATTGCGCTTGTATTGAGTGTTAGAGAAGACATTGCATTTGTATTGAGTGTTAGAGAAGACATTTTTACTTGCATTGAGTGTTAGAGAAGACATTGCGCTTGTATTGAGTGTTAAAGAAGACATTGCGCTTGTATTGAGTGTTAGAGAAGACATTGCACTTGTATTGAGTGTTAGGGAAGACATTGCAGTAGCATTGAGTGTTAGAGAAGATATTGCACTTGTATTGAGTGTTAGAGAAGACATTGCACTTGTATTGAGTGTTAGAGAAGATATTGCACTTGTATTAAATGTTGAGAAGACATTGCACTTGTATTGAGTGTTAGAGAAGAAATTGCACTTGTATTGAGTGTTAGAGAAGACATTGCACTTGCATTGAGTGTTAGAGAAGATATTGCACTTGTATTGAGTGTTAGAGAAGACATTGCACTTGCATTGAGTGCTAGAGAAGACATTGCACTTGCATTGAGTGCTAGAGAAGACATTGCACTTGTATTGAGTGTTAGAGAAGACATTGCACTTGTATTGAGTGTAGAAGGAGACATTGCACTTGTATTGAGTGTTAGAGAAGACATTGCACTTGTATTGAGTGTAGAAGGAGACATTGCACTTGTATTGAGTGTTAGAGAAGACATTGCACTTGCATTGAGTGTAGAAGGAGACATTGCACTTGTATTGAGTGTTAGAGAAGACATTGCACTTGCATTGAGTGTTAGAGAAGACATTGCACTTGTTTTGAGTGTTAGAGAAGACATTGCACTTGTATTGAGTGTTAGAGAAGTCATTGCACTTGTATTGAGTGTAGAAGGAGACATTGCACTTGTATTGAGTGTTAGAGAAGACATTGCACTTGTATTGAGTGTAGAAGGAGACATTGCACTTGTATTGAGTGTTAGAGAAGACATTGCACTTGTATTGAGTGTTAGAGAAGACATTGCTCTTGTATTGAGTGTTAGAGAAGACATTGCACTTGTATTGAGTGTTAGAGAAGACATTGCTCCTGTATTGAGTGTAGAAGGAGACATTGCACTTGTATTGAGTGTTAGAGAAGACATTATACTTGTATAATCAATATAATGTTTGTTAAATAACGTACGGGTTGGGAATTTTGAAAAGACTAATTTTTCATTATCTTGTTATCCCGATTTTTTTATCCCGATCGTTTCATCTTTTCATATTCAGATTCATATTTTTCGTTTATTTTTGTCATTCGGATATTTTATCAAATATATCCCTATTTTTTATTCACATTTACATTACATTTTGATATTTTCTGTTGCCCAGATTTATCTACTGTTATTACAGTCAACAATGACGAACTATGATTATATTTACATATTATTAGGATAAAATTTATTTTTGAAAAAAGTATTTGGATTTTTATCTAGATTTTTTGGAATTCGGATTTTCTCTGTTATCCGAATTTTTCCGTTTCCATGCTTTTTTCTGTCTTCCGATTTTTTTCTTGAATTTTCAATTTTCCATTCTTTTTTTGATTTTCAAATTATGCATTGTATTCTCTTACTCTTTCCCTGATTCTTCTGTCTATCGGATTTTTTTTCATTTTTTAATATTTTTTATATTTTCTGTATTTTTCAATTTTTCAAATTTTTAATTTTCCCGAATTTATCAATTTTCCAAATTATTTCCTCTTCTGGATTTTTCTGTATTCCGAACGTTCCCTTTTTTCCAATTTTCTTTTTCGGATTTTTAAGTATTCCCAGATTTTTGTCCGATTTTGAATTATAGTTTTTCTGCAATTTGTACAATAATTATTATTATAGTCATGGAATCACATCGTATCACGAAATATAGTAATATTAAATGTTAAAGTGCCATATTTTTTATTCAACCAACCAACAGACAGGGTGATATACATTTTGAAATATAAAATTTAATTCATATCGCTAACGACATACTAATTTAACAACAGAAATAATACATAATACATACTTAGAAAATATTTTATTTTACAGAATTGTTGACTTATCTGCAGAATCATCACTCAACAGATGGTGTTTGAACGCAACAAACTCCAACTACTCTGGAGATGACAGGTGAATATAGGGTGTAATGACTAATATAGGGTGTAATGGCTAATATAGGGTGTAATGGCTAATATAGGGTGTAATGGCTAATATAGGGTGTAATGGCTAATATAGGGTGTAATGGCTAATATAGGGTGTAATGACTAATATAGGGTGTAATGGCTAATATAGGGTGTAATGGCTAATATAGGGTGTAATGGCTAATATAGGGTGTAATGACTAATATAGGGTGTAATGGCTAATATAGGGTGTAATGGCTAATATAGGGTGTAATGACTAATATAGGGTGTAATGACTAATATAGGGTGTAATGGCTAATTAGGGTGTAATGGCTAATATAGGGTGTAATGACTAATATAGGGTGTAATGGCTAATATAGGGTGTAATGGCTAATATAGGGTGTAATGACTAATATAGGGTGTAATGGCTAATTAGGGTGTAATGGCTAATATAGGGTGTAATGGCTAATATAGGGTGTAATGACTAATATAGGGTGTAATGGCTAATATAGGGTGTAATGACTAATATAGGGTGTAATGGCTAATATAGGGTGTAATGGCTAATATAGGGTGTAATGACTAATATAGGGTGTAATGGCTAATATAGGGTGTAATGGCTAATATAGGGTGTAATGGCTAATATAGGGTGTAATGGCTAATATAGGGTGTAATGGCTAATATAGGGTGTAATGGCTAATATAGGGTGTAATGGCTAATATAGGGACAAATGGCTGATATAGGATGTAATAGCTATCATAAATTACCATTCAGTTTTTATACGGTATAATGGCAAATATATTATACATAGCTGATTGTGATACTATTTTTAAAATCCCATTATTTCCAAACCAAATCAAGAATTTTATATTTTACGTATATAAGATTTTTCTATTTTTCTTTTTCATTTAACTGGATTTATAATCTAGATTTCAATTATTCGGATTTTTTTCTTTCTGCATTTTCTATTAAGATAACTGTATATTTTATTCTCATTCTACTGTTAGTTTTTAGTCTAATATCCGTATAAATTGACGGAATATGATTTTTAATTTGAAATTATCAGTAAAAAACTATTTGGATTTTTTATTATCTATTTTTTTTTGTTATTGGATATTCCTGTTATCCAACTTTTTTCAGATTGTACGTTTTTTGACTTTTTTGGTTTTAAAGATTTTTCAATTTTCCAGACTCTGGTCTTTTCTTAAATTTTTCTGTTGTCTGGATGTTTCTGTTTTCCCAGCTGAATTTTAAGTAAACCGAATTACTCCATCTTCATTTTCCTTAGGATCTCTGTACTTTTCAGTTTTTATTATTTTTTATTTTTCGGTTTTCGGATTTTTGTCTTTTCGAGACTTATACCATTTTCCGGTTTATTGGTTTTTCGTAATTTTCTGTTTTTACTAATGTTTTGGTCATACAGGTTCTTCATTTTTCTTGATTTTTCTGTTTTCATTTTCTTTAGGTTTCCGGAATCCTATTTTTTCTAAAAAATTTATTTTCCTGTTTGTTTGATTTTCCTGATTTTCCAGATGTCCCTTTTTTGTTGAATTTCATTTCTAAAGTTGTTCTATATATGTCGATTTTTCGTTTCTCTCTGCTTTTCAGCTATCAAAATTTTTCATTCTTTTTTCAGATTTTCAAGTTTTCCGAATGTTTCGGGCTTCAGTTTTTTTTTTACTTCTCTAGATTTTCTGAATAGTTGGATTTTATAATTGGTTTCGTATTCGATTGTACTTGTTCGGTGTCCGATTCTACTTTTTTCCGGATTATCCAGCTTTTAGGACTTTTCGTTTTTCTTGAATTTTCGGTTTACCTTATTGATCAGTTCTCTGATTTTTCTGTTTTTCTTTTCTGATTTACAGTTTTTCGGTTTTGTCAGCTTTCCCTACTTTTGGTCATTCGGATTTTTCATATGTCCTGATTTTGGAATTAATTTATTTGTTTTATATAATTTACATTTTTTATCAAAGCACAAAAACACCCCCGATACACTTATTGGTCAACCTCAATAGCCAATCAATGAGCTAGTAACCTGAACACCAATATCGTTAAAAACATATCCGGAAGGAACAATATTTTGACACTATATTCTTAGTAGTAGTAACCTTTTAATTCCTAACCTTATAGAAGTGCCACCCTTATAAATAGAACAATTTTTTTATAATGGTGCCTGAATAAAAAATTCGATACGCTGGTAAATAATCAATCTCCACAAAATGTCCACATATAAAAGAAAATTCATTTTAATTTTATAATAATGTTATAAAATAATGCCAATTTTTGATGATAAATAAAAACTCATTTTAAATCTTATGTTATCATTACTAAAATATAATTAAAGTATTTAAGTCATAATCTTTACACAATATTATAAATACTAATGCTTGTAAGTTTTCATTTAGGTTCGAAGAGAGTCTCGGAACTTCTTTGAAACCTTCTATACAAAATATTACGGTGAGATTGAATTAAAAATAGTTGAGTCACCATGATTGAGTCACCATGAAATATTACGGTGAGTGAGAATGATTGGAAATTATTCTTATTTTCTTGCAGGACGAAAATATTTTGAAAAGCAACGGTCAATTCGAAAGAAATGGAGAAGGGATATCTTTGACTGTGATGGACCACGTAACTGGTGTCATCAAATTTAAAAGCGTAAGTTTAAGCCTTCTACTTGTTAAACAATAAACATGTTAAAAACACTGTTAAAATAGTGAAATCAGTTTTGAACATGTTAAAACTAATGTTCACATATTGAAAGTTGGAACCACTGTTAATCATATAAAAAAACAGTGTTGCAACAAAAACATGCTGCAACCAAGGTTGAGCGATAAACAAGGTGAAACCAGTGTTAAGCATATTTAATCCTATCAGTCACGGTATAACTTTTATGCATTTTTTTGAAGTTTCTTATAGCTGAATTACATTACTTTAGTTGCAAATTTTTTTTCAGTGGTTAGTCCACGTGACAGCATGAGTGACAGAAAGAGCTAAAACTGTGATAAACGTGATGAAATCAGTGTTATTTTGCAAGACATGTTAAAACAAATGTAGTATAAAAATTATATGTTGAAACAAGAATAAATTGTCTTAGAATCATAAAATATCGGATATTGGGATAGCTAATGATTGCTTTTAACTCCAATAATATAATGTTGTAAAAGGCATTATCGATTTCAAACCATAGCTAATTTAATAATCTAAACATTGGAACATTGTGATTGTAAAACATTAATAGTATGAAAGAACACTGTACAGTTTGTTTCAGAATTAGAACAACAAGTTCTTTGATATAAATATATATATATATATTTACATAAATTCAAAGGGTATCTGTTGATTTTGAACACAAAAAAAGAAGTTGAATAATATGCAAACGAGACAGTGTTCTATCTAATCGATAAACAACCTTATTTCGAACTACATCTTTTAGTCTGGAAACAAATGTATTGCAAGCAACACATTTTATATGTGGAATTGCTTCTTATTCCATTAGAAATTTTGTTAATAGGGACTTGAGAGAAGTGTGAAAGATAGCAGAGACCCTTATCTCCAAAATGGATCAGAAATTCAAGTTCAGAAGAGGATTAAGATCCGTACATCTTGATCGACAGACACGTTTGCATATGAAGGATGAAATGTAACTTTAAATCCAAGGTTGGCTGAATTTTGAGTGATGTGATGGTGATGAAACCTGTTGAAAAATTAGTGGTGAACAATGAAAGTGATATCTATTCCAAAGTATAAACTTCGACTGTAGAATGAAAGAGATATGCCGTTCTGGATTCAATAATTTGACCCCACAAGTCTCGAACAGGAGGATAGACCTTCTGACGGTCGTTACATTAAGAAACTCAAACCATCACAGACTGTGCACTTTAAAGTCTCGTTGAAATTCTACTGTGGTTGACCTCGAGGATGTCCAAATTCTCTCATTTTGATGATTTAAAATTCAATGAATATAAAATTTCTTGTCAGCTGTGAATAATAAGATAAGGCGCGACCTTTCAGTCCACTCATTCAAGATATAAATCTGGTTTTTGGTCAGTACGCTTCGTTCACGGCCCAATCCTGGTTAATTTTTTTATCAGGTGAAGGATTTATTATGAACTACTTTGGAATTGATGAACTAGTCTCCTCTTCTTCGTGGAGTTTTTTTCTGCAGTAATGATGCAAAATATGAATGTGAAGTCTAGTTTCATGGAATAGGAAATTATGACACTAGCTTCAGGTTGATATACAATTTCTTAAATAAAACATCAATAGTGAATCAAAAATTTGTAACGCAGAACTGGTTATATTAATTTTGAACACCCTGTTGATTTTATATAATAGAACATGTGAATTTAGCTGTAACTGCTGCCGGTAAAAGGTTAAAAAGATTACAGATTTACTTCAATGAAGTTTCAGTTTTTTAGTTTTCAGATGTTTATCATTTATTCATTAAACTAATTCTTTAATTTATCAATTAAGGAATACAATAAAATTAGATTAATTCTAGTAAATAGTGTGCCATTGTTGTGATGGCATGTCGGATAGACGAGATATATAAAATAAATTGAAGTATATGGACTTTACATATATACAATACATCTACATAGTTTCAAAATTATAATGCAGTGACGGCATATTTATTTTCAGATTTACATGGTAAATCAGCTATATGGATTCCATCTCGATTTCTCCTGGCACTTGGAGGCACTTCAGACGGGTTCAGTTGTAACTTTAGTAGTTTCCGGAACTGGTACAATCGGGTTAAGGAGCTCTATCCAAATATTAAAATCTTTTGGATCTGTATTTGTTGTAGGTCTCCGACCTTCGTCTCACTGGATCTTCGTTTTCATCAAAGGAGGCAAAGTTCTCTATGAATCTGTAGTTGTTGATTCATCAAATTCAGTTCTTGGTAGTCTTGTACTTACCACAAAGAGTGAAAATGATGATACATCTCCTATACTGAGAAAAAAGAGAAAAATATGTAGTCACCAAGCAGCTTTGGGTGAATTTTGTAATAAAGAAGGACTACAAATGATAGAAAATAATATATCAACCGCCGTCGAAATGAAGAATCTGAAAAACATTCCAATAATAATCACCGCTGGTAATCGAATACAGTATCTTTGGCGTACGTTACAAAGCGTTTTCAATTCTCCAGGAATTATTAGAGAAAATGTTCATGTGTTCTTAGGAGATACAACAGATATTGTCATAGATTTTCTGAATCTGTTAAATATTCAATTTACATTAATAAAAACAAAATATGAAGGAGGATCTAAGTTATTTCATTATTATGGAACAGTTTATAAAAATGTCGTATCAAGATTTAACAATTCGGGTGCAGCTATTTTCTTAGATGAAGATGTTGAGGTAGCGCCAGATTTCTTTTCGCTCATGAATCAATTGATTCCACTATTGTATGATGACCACACTTTGTATTGCGCTTCAGGAAATGCATTCAATATGGGAGAAAATATGCAGGGTAGAGAGAATTTTGTTCATAGAATTTCAACTACGGCAGTCTGGGGGTATGCCGTCACAATAGATTTCATGAGAGAGGTTATAGGAAAATGGGAGGTTAGTCATAATAATCCGTTCTACTTTTCTGTTTGGATGTATTACGAAGTTGCTGGTGACCGAGAATGCGTTGTTTCAGAGGTCGGTCGAACCAGGCACTTTGGAGTAGGATTGCATTCAGATAATGGTGAGATAATGGAACGATTTTACATGGCAGTATCGTTTCCAAATACATCTGGAATTCCAATAACAAATATGAAGGATTTTCAGCCAACAAGATGGCGTAATCGAACTATAGAGTTACTTAAAAATTCACCAGTCATTTATCGTAATCCCTGCAGCGAAACATTCTTCGACAATCTTCCAATCGGGTCATACGTTTTTCCATGTCAGTATAAATCTACGAAAGATGGTTTTATTTCAGGAGAAAGTTTATTTGCAGCTGGGGAATGTCTAGGTTTCTGGGCAAGATCTTTTGATAATTATTGGGATAAAGTTAGAGAAATTTATTTTAAATCCGGTCATCATTTACTAATAATTGGAGTTCCAGAATCTAGTTACTCAAAATTCATTAACATTGATTACGAAAAAATATGGAACTACAGTAAACTAAATGACGAATCCCTCACTAATTTTATGAAATTCGTTGGACAAGGGAAAACGCTCCTACTACAAGGTATTATAAACCGGTATAAAGAAGCTAATCTAGCAAACACATTATTTTCTCCATTTTCTTGATATAGCTAATTTCAATTTTTTTAGAACATTGCATTTCAAACTTGAAGGACTGTCACTGATATAATCAAATATCTTCACTTTTTATGTCTTTTCATGAAGACATAAATATATATAGTCTCAGGAAGGCTCTCACAAATTTGTATGCCAATCTGACCCTTATTCTGTAAGTAATAACTATTGTAAATTGTTACAATCATTTAGAAATGTAACAGCGATTTCACTCTATATTTATATTAAAAGAAGAATTTTCAAAGAGGAAAACAAAACATTTTTGGGTTTGTTCTGTTCTGAAAAGTTATTTTTTCAACTTCTAAACTTTATAACTCAAGATAGAAGCGACGTAGAGACAAATGGTAAATTGCAGAATGATCAACAATGTGTTGGCATCATTTTTTATTGTTTGTTCAATTGATTTACTGATTGCAAATTTTTTCATATAGAGAAGACTGAAATTTTGCAAATCAAATTTATTTCTTTTTCTTCTTTTTTGCACTAAATATCCCATAAATGAGTAATATGACCATAACTTTTGAGTGAAGGTTACCTAGCAATCAAATTTTGAAAACCGCGTCTCTTTATCTCTTTTAAATTTTGTTTATATATTTTTTTATGAACCTACTTTTTGAGGATTTTTGGGGGTAGGGGCACGAAAAAAAATTTATAAGTGAAAGTTGGTGCATAAGTCATGATACAAACATGTGAGAAGTTTCGAAATTTCATTTTAAGAAATAAAAAAATTAAAAATCGTAAATAATTTTTTTAATTTACCCATTACTTTGTGTTTATCTTGTTTCACGAATATCATTCTTTGCCCTTACTGAACTGCTTCCACTGGAAAACTTTTTTGTTAATTAATTCACAATTTCTTTTGAAATAAAACGATAATAATCTATCAAGTAAAATTATCCCATAACAATCGAATCAATTCAATATATTTCGATCAAAAACTGAAAATAATGCAGCAAAAGCAGTCAATCATGTCTTGCATTACAATAATAATAAAGCAAATGAATTTTCTGGTCTATTCTGGTCATATAGATTTAAAACATTCTAATCATGAGAATATAGTTATTCATATAATACGTAATTCATAGAATTTTATTATAATTAAACTGTTGAAATTGATTTGATTTTTCCTCAGTAAAATATAGTTATACATTTATAAAAAAAATTGATTGACCTACACAAATCTAATTATTAGCTAATTGCTATACAAATCTAATTATTTAAAGAAGGTCTGCTTAAAAAAAAATTTTTAGTTAAAATTATAGATATTATCAGAAATCTAAATTGTATGTTAGTTTCTAATTGTGAAAAACTTTCATGAAATATTTTAACATTATATGACCGAAAACCCTTAATTGATAAATAATATGAAATGTTTGGCTGAGTGATATGGATATCCTTGGATGCGGGAAGACTTAGGCAACAACGACGTATAGTCCACGTCGTTTATAAATTAGTATTTAATAAAAAGTTAAAAATAATTGGATTTTTTTAAAATTACTGAGAAGGAATTTTCATAAAAACTAGGCTCAGTTCTATTTCCCAATTCTTTCTGCATTCAAGGATTCCCATATCATCTTTATATGTCAAAAAATTATGGAAGAGATACATTTCTTAGACTCCTTCCAAAAATCATGTTTTCTTAAATATCTTGGTTTCTATGGGAAATTTTGATTTTTATCATGATCAAAGAAGATTTGGTATTCGATTTTTAAAATCTGTATCCAATTTCAAAGTTCTACGATGCATAATGAAGAAAAGTATTGGAAGGAGGAGAAAGTTAGTATGAGGGAGTTTTGCAACCTGAAAAATAAATGATCTGGTATGTTTATAATGTATAAACTATAGAGTCTCATTGTTATTGGATAGGAGATGATCCCGACCAATTTCAAATAAACAGCATCTCAGGCGTTCTCCCCACACCACAGGAGTGCGCAATGGCAAGAAATTTGAATGCTGGCGACAATAAAAACACAATATAGAAATATTTATAGTTGAGTTTAAATAATTACCAACTATTTTTATGAGTAGATAGTAATTAAGGTAATATAATAGGAAGATTAGCAAAATCAACTATATAAAATATTAAAATGTTAGTTATTGAAAAAAAATTGGCTATGAATAAAAAGGATAGTTTGTCTTTCTGTAAGTTATAGTCAGAAATAAAGTTTGAAAACAATCTAGTAGACAGGTTGACACAAATATTTTTAGTATTAAATCTCCTGGAAATACGATTTAATAGCACACAAGTTATAAATTGGTAGAATATAAAAAGAGATCTATATACCGGTAATATAATGCACAGTAGATGGGATAAACTGGTACGAAATGACCAGTTTACACGAAGAAGTCACGATGCTCCCAGGTAGTCACGATGCTCCCAGGTAGTCACAATGCTCCCAGGTAGTCACAATGCTCCCAGGTAGTGACGATGCTCCAAGTGAGTTACAGGGCTCCCAGGTAGTCACGATGCTCCCAGCTAGTCACGATGCTGTCAGATATTCACGATGCTCCCAGGTATTCACGATGCTCCGAGGTAGTCACAAGGCTCCAAGGAGTCACGAGGCTTCGAGGTAGTCACGAAGCTTCAAGGTAGTCGCAAGGTTCCAAGGTAGTCACGAAGGTCCAGGTAGTCACAAGGCTCCAAGGTAGTCACAAGATTACAAGGTAGTCACAAGGTTACAAGGTAGTCACAAGGTTACAAGGTAGTCACAAGGTTCCAAGGTAGTCACGAAGGTCCAGGTAGTCACAAGGCTCCAAGGTAGTCACAAGGCTCCAAGGTAGTCACAAGGTTACAAGGTAGTCACAAGGTTACAAGGTAGTCACAAGGTTACAAGGTAGTCACAAGGTTCCAAGGTAGTCACGAAGGTCCAGGTAGTCACAAGGCTCCAAGGTAATCACGAGGCTCCAATGTAGTCACAAGGCTGAAAGGAAGTCACGAGGCTCCTAGGTAGTCACAAGGCTCCAAAGTAGTCACGAGGCTCCAAGTTAGTTACGTGGCTCCAAGTTAGTCGCAAGACTCCAAGGTAGTCACAAGGCTCCAACACTGAGGAAGAATTGCGAGTCAACTTGACTCATATCTCTTGAGTCAAGGCTGCAAAACTCCAAATTGGAGTCCTTTTTCTTGACCATGAATTTGGAGTCAATATGACTCTTGTTTTTAAGTAAAATATTAGAATGAGTCAAGTTGACTCGCATTTTTGGGACAAACTAAAAACTCAAATTTTTTGGTAAATTTGACTCGTATTTTTTTCTCATCTAATGTGCTTTTCTTTTGGCCCAAGATTTGAAGGTCTGTGAATAGATCAGAAGGGAACCGTAAATAAGCAACCTAAAATATTCTACATGGCTAAAATTCTCTGAATTAGTGTAGAAAAAGAAAAACCATGGCTATGAATGACAAGTAAAAATGTACCTTTCTTAGCAGAGGACCAGCTGCATAAATTGATTTTATTGTCGATCGTGACAGGAACAAATCACAGATTGCAAAGAGTACACAATATTGCAGAACAATACTCGGCGTTTAACAAAAATTACCAGCTGGAAAAAAGTACTTATAGCAAAAAATAACAACCTTCTGTGAAGATTAGTTGCAATTAACACAAATAATGTAATTCGTACTAATGCAGACACATCACGCGTAATTTCATAAATAAACTCAATATGTTCAGTAAAATAGACGTTAATTAAATAGTTACAATTATTAGAAAGGAAATTTTACAAAGGACTTCAGAGAGGAAGTCAAATTGACTTCATACCTAAAATTAAGCTTATCTTATGAGACATAACTGTTCGACAACAGACGTGAGGCGCAAGAAATATGGATTCCAAACGTTCGTAAAGAAAGTATATTAGTACCAGTCCAGATTCCCAATTATCTACTTTGCAAAAACTAACGCGTATGGAACCTAAATACCATATTATTATTAAATACCTCACTAATCACACAAAATACCACACTATGCACACTCATGAAAAATTCAGCAACAATTAGAAATTTAGAGCACCAGTAAAAAAAAAAAAAACTACAGAGTTAATTTTTATCGGCATTTGGAAAACGTCTTTCAGAATGAATTTTTTTTGGGGTTAATTTTTTATCATTTATAATAAATATTATTCTTAATATTCCTTATAATATAATTATAACTTGAATTATATCAAATAATTAATAACATCATTTTTTCAAATAATTTTGAATAATATAAGCTAATATTATTTTAACATAAACAATCAAACTACTAAACCTTGCACATCTGGTTAAAAAGTTAAATGTAATCTTTATGCACCATCAAAAATTTGAAACAATCTCATCTCTTAAAATTAGGCGCCAAAAAATTGATTATTTGATTAATATATGGAAAATCAAATACATTTCTAAATTTACTTTAACTCTCCTAAATCAAGTATATACATATATAATATAAGTATAATGGAAAAAATCTGAGTAGATTACTTAGATTTCAAGCGAAGTGAATCTAAATCTAATGATTATATAGATCCAATCAGAAATTTGGAGGAAAAAAGATTTAATCTAATAAAAAAAATTCTATCTAATGATAATTTTTGCATAAATGTTTTAAGGTAACTTGAATTCTCTTTTTATTGTGAAGTGAAATAATATTATTTTGGAATATGTGCTGATGGTAAAATAATAGGTGCTTATTTCACCAGGTTTTTTGACTTTGCAGTAAAGAAAAATTGCTCTGAATGCAGTGACTATTACTAATGGGTGTACTTAATGAATGTCAGACGCTCTGGATTATGTTACGTTACTTATCTATGGTTCACTTTTAATTTGTGAATTTAAGACTTTCCAGACTCAATAATCTTATAGAGTCTAGAGTATATATATAAGATATGGGGGGCGGAGCAAAACTACTGATGTTATTTATAACACAATAGAATGTTCTAATATATTTTGACAACTATAACAGCAAATAACATATAATGTAGGTACACGGAATAAGCTTATTGTAATTAGATGTGTCTAACCTTATTATAAGTCAAACATTGGAAATTTATATTTTAGGTTTCCTTGTTTTATTCTTCCTCTACAATGATTGAGCCTTTTTCGGCAAAATTGTTTCTCATTGAATGCAATATTGAATCATATTGATTAAATCCAAATTATGAAAAACACATCACAAATTGTGTTATGCTAACCATTTCTTATTATGTGTATCTTGGTATCTAGCCATTCAGAACAGTGTGTGGTTAAAATGTAATACAACAATAAATCATAATAATCTCCAACTCTTCCTTCTAATATTCTATCGAACTTTCCTTTGGAAGAAGAATTTTGAAGACTAGTTTTCCGGTTAGCAAAGCGCTTCAGGCAGGCCTTGCTTTTATTACCAAATCACGACTCAGTTTTATGGCTAAATGGTAATAAGACCGGGGCAAATCACAAGACTATATTATTGTTACTGCTTAATTAACATATAATTTTCTATGATTTATAATGAAAGAAAATTGTATTTGAAGTTCGATCACTAAACGTAAGCTAGCTGCCTGCTCCATAATTTATTGCCAGAATGAGTTGATTCTCTGTAGTTAAAGTTCAAAGTACAGTAAATTTAGTAAAAAAATTAAAATTCAACCATAGCTGAAATCTCACTCGCATAGGTGAGTATAATTAATAGATACTTTAATTATATAATTTGGTTACATTGCACAAATAGAGTAATTTTATGCTATGTGAAATATTTTTGGTAGTAGAGAAGTGCCAAGTTATTGGTTGGTTCTGAAATTTTGGACGCGTAAGAAAAGAAAATACATTAATTATTATTTAACTTCTAATCTAATTGTCACACATCATGGATTCCAATTGAAATAAAAGTTAAATAATGATTATTATACAGGGTATCCCAAAAAAAACGGAACTCAAATTTAAATTTGTATATATTAATAACTACTGAAGTTACAATTTTCTTTTAAATGCCATTTTGTTTGGTGAACCCTTTTTCCATCCATGTTAACTCTTCATTGAGTTTTATTCATTTTTGAGAATATTAAAACGATTTATTAATGTGTGGTGAAAATGGCTTTGCTTAAATGGTCAGAAAACGGACAATGAAGTAAATTCAAACATGAATATATATCATTATAAGACAACAGCCCCATTAATGAAAAAGAAATATCTCCACGTTTTATAAACGTACAAATAACTGTTCGTTTTTATAGAATATTGCCTATCCGGAAAAATGTATTTAAAAAAAAAAGGAAGCTCAAGTTTGAATTCTAACTAGGGTCGTTCAGGTAGCAAGAGGTGTTCTAGGAAATTTCGTTCTTGGAAAATTTGGTCTTGGAAATTTTGTGTCGGAAAATTCTGTCTTGGGAAAACTCGGTCTCAGTTTATAATGGTGTTATTGAAGAATAATAGAAAAAGTTGAAATTAAGAGTAATAAAATGTGAAGTTTATTTATAAAAATCGGATAACAACATTAACCGTTGTAAAATGATACGTATTAACCGTTGTAAAATTATACGTATTAACTGTAGAAAATATTTATTCAAATCTATATAATCTATATAATCTCTATTTTCTAATCCATTTATCTATAACTGAGAGCAAATTTCATTAGTTAGAACAAAATTAGCAGAAATAATTTATTAGCTAAAAATCTGTCACGGATTATGATTATGCTACCTCCTTGAAATTTGCTCTCCGGCATCACTGTCATGCTCTGTATAAAGATTTTCCTGAAAAGCAGTCCAGTCCAATCCATGATTTAAAAACAAACCTAACACGAAATTGCTCTGTTGCCGCCATGCGATGTCAAAAATTGTGAATACCAAGTGGTACTCGAGCTAAAAAGGGATAATTAACCATTGGATAAATTGATCCAGCGAACAACCACCCGGAATTACCATAATTCACTCTATAAAATGCCCGATCATTGAAAAATGGATTCCTGAAATCCACTAACGGAATTGACCTACTTCACCCTATGAAATGTGTTCTCTTTTGAATTGTGATAGTAAAGGGAAGATGATAGGCTAGATTGGTGAGACCGGAGCATGAAATACACCCCATGGAAGGACATTGGCCGACGTCAGGAAGAACTTGGAGCGATGCTGGAGTTATGGAATGGTTGGTTGGCGTAATAATCATATATTCGTGACAGCTAGAATTTTCTTTCAACGTTGTTCTCTTAAGTTAGTATCTTGTCCCCATTTATTTGCTTTATTACTTTGTTACTTAAAATACTTGAATTACTTAAAATACTTGAATTTCTTAAAATACTTGAATTACTTAAAATACTTGAATTACTTAAAATACTTGAATTACTTAAAATACTTGAATTACTTAAAATACTTGAATTACTTAAAATACTTGAATTACTTAAAATACTTGAATTACTTAAAATACTTGAATTACTCGAATTCTTGAATTACTTGAATTCTTGAATTACTTGAATTCTTGAATTACTTGAATTCTTGAATTACTTGAATTCTTGAATTACTTGAATTCTTGAATTACTTGAATTCTTGAATTACTTGAATTCTTGAATTACTTGAATTCTTGAATTACTTAAAATACCTGAATTACTTAAAATACTTGAATTACTTAAAATACTTGAATTACTTAAAATACTTGAATTACTTAAAATACTTGAATTACTTAAAATACTTGAATTACTTAAAATACTTGAATTACTTAAAATACTGGAATTACTTTCGTACTACTAATATAGATGACTAATATTATTGTCATTAATTTCTATTCGCAGCTAATTTGCTGATGGCATGCCTGTTCAGATTGTTGAATGTCTGCACCTCCAATTCCTTAGTCCTTTGTAAACCTATATTTTCAATTTGTTGTGGCTGTTCCAAATTACAAATGAGCGTCACTAACTCCATTAAAAATTCTATTAGTTATTTGCGGTTAAAATTCTTAGTTGCACCTTATTTAACTGTTAAATTCTTGATACATAGTTTATTTAAAATTCTTTAGATATAGTTCATTTATGAAAGTTAAAATTCCTAATTTAAATTCATTTTACTAGATCCGCAAATTAATATAACTTAAAAGATAGATTAAAATTGTTATGTAAAAATTATAGTATTGTTAATTTAAAGTTATTTGATATATAGAAAAAATTAAACGTGTATTAATATATATTGGTCACTTCGTTCTTATAAATTCTTTTTGATTCTTAATAAAAAGGAAGATTTCATGTAGTTAGTTTAGTTTTCTATGAAATTTTCTATATTAACCGTTGTAAAATTATTCGTATTAACCGTTGTTAAATGGCACGTTAGTAAGTTTACAAAGTAATTTTACAAAATTACATTATTGATTTTGACACTTATTAATTCGGTCTCGGAAATTTCGGTCTCAGGTATGAATAAAACTTATGAATTAGATGAATTAGACCCCACTGCCGAGTCTAAAACAAACTAGCGGATAAAGCAAACTAAATAATGGTCATTTATGTTGAGAGGTCATTTATAATTCTTAGACCGAAATTTCAAGACCGAATATTCCAAGACCGAAATTTCCGGCCACCGGAAAGAGGACAGTACGATCTGGAGACAAAATCAATTTTGTTCAGCAACTCGATTTAGAAAATAGAAATGTTTTTGTTAGGAGAAATGGATTAAATAACTCAAAATCTTCAATCAATAGAATTCCTAAACATGACCTACAATGCCACCCCTATAATGAAAATGAGACATCTACTTAATTGTTGAAACAGATTTTTGACGTCGTAGAAATTCATAAAAAGAAAAAAATATATATACATTTTTGAAATTCAAAACAATATATACAAATAATTAATTTGAACCATTTTGCATGAAACTTGGCGGGACGATGGGTTAATATACACAAAAAGTGTTAAATCAAATTGTCTGGAATTTGATGGTACAATTTTTCAATGTCCAAAAACCATCTAGTAGAATTTTGTGAGCGATTCGGTCAAAGGTCAAGGTCATTTATATCTCAATAACTCAAAAGTATTGTACCATATTGCATGAAACTTGGTGGGACGATTGGTTATTATCCAGTTAGCAGTTAATTAAATTTTAGGGGAGATCGGGTCAAAGCGGCGGCGAAACGGCGAAGGTATGCACCCTACCGAGTGCACATAATCTAGCTGATGTATGATTTAATGTTTGTGCTTGTGTTTTCAATAAAGATATATTTTTATTTATTTATATTCATTTTAGGTTTCGTTGTTACATTCTTTCGCTCCAATGGTTTGGATTTTTTCGATAAAATTATTATTCATTGAATGTAATGTTCGCCATTCGGAGATATATTGATTACATACACATTTAGAAAAACATATCTTAAATTATGTTATGCTAAGCAAGGCATATCCCGTGTGTCTTGCTATTCAGAAATTGTTGTGGTTGAAATGTAATACAAACTTTACACTGAGAAAAAAAAAACGCGAGTCAACCTGACTTATCGCTTGATTGATTATTCAATCTGAGTCGATCTGACTATGAATTAGAAGTTGATATGACTTTTGTTCCTGAGTTGAATAATAGGACGAGTCTAATGACTTACATTTTTGAGCCGGATTTGGGATAAACTGAAAATTCTAATTTTGAGTCAATATGACTCGTATTTTCTTCCATGTCAGGATAAAGCCTAACTCTTTCCTCAAATAATCCATCAAACTTTCCTTTAGGAGGAGATTTTCAGTCTAGTTTTCCGGGTAGCGACGAGCGCTACACTGTTGGTTTGGTACCGGTATGTAGTGGTTAACGTTAACTCAATCGGAAAGTTAAAATGACCGATTGCCGCCTTTCGATAATAATCAATGATAATAAAATTTATCTACCTACACTAGAGGAAAATTCAATCGTATTATATCATAAATTCGTCTTCCGTCAGATATCGCCATTCAAAACCCTGACTTTAATGTCGAAAATCATGCAAAACACGGTTAATATATACGTAATATACGAAAAAAATATCGCCAGTTACTGAAATTTATTCGGAGATGTATTTTAAGAAACAATTTCAAGCCATATAAATATTTTTTTACGTTTAAGAGTTTCAACTCCAGAAAAAACTATTTTCAAATTAAGATAAATCTCACACTATTTGTTCATTTATATATCTATTTAATTCATAAATTGGGATATATATATATTTAATATGAACATAATTATTTAATTAAGTGTTTCCTTTCCAAAGGTTTTGGTTAAAGTACAGAATATTGTATGCTTTTCTTCAGTCATTAGATTTTAATTGTATTTATACCTACAATCTAAATTTTTAAAATCATCATATACTATATTTTAAATTTTACTGACAATCGTGAAATGATTATTCATCAATCATATCTATATTTCCTATTTTTGTTAATGAAGATTATAATTGGAAGTGAAATCAATAGGTAAGTGTGAAATTAATTAATAATAATATTTAATCTTACATTAATTCGGTTAACCCTAGTAACCTAGGGACTGGTCCAGGCGCACCAGTCCTTATGTAAAAAATATTAATAATTTTATTTTTAAACCGATTTGGAAGCTGTCTTTTCATGACTTTAACATTTCAACATAATTACATACGATTATACAAAAAAGAAGGTGATAAATGCCAAGATTCTCATATAATGATCATTTATTGTTATTGTGAATGTTATAAGGATTTTATTGATGGGTGGTGAGAATGGCTTTTGCGCAAATAATTAGGAAACCTAAGAAATATTTGTTTCTTGTGTTTGCTTGTTATTTTAATTTTAAATAGATAATCAATGTTTGGCGTTTACCAATGGATGTGTAAATATCAGATGAAGGTTTTTAAGAAGAAAAAAAATCGAAAAGTCAATTTGTTGAGATTTTATTTATATCAATCTTAGTGAGGACTGGCGCACACATATCAGTTGCTATAGGTTACTGAGCAAACTTTTAAACGCTAAGCTACTATAGGGTTAAACAAATTCTAATATAATAAAGAATGGAATTTCATTAAGTGTGAAAAGAGATCTTCAACTTGCATTGACTGTAGAAGGAGACATTGCACTTGTATTGAGTGTAGAAGGAGACATTGTACTTGCATTGAGTGTAAAAGGAGACATTACATTTGTATTGAATGTAGAAGGAGACATTGCACTTGTATTGCGTATAAGAAAAGACATTACACTTGTATTGAGTGTTAGAGAAGACATTGCACTTGTATTGAGTTAAAGGATACATTGCACTTGTATTGAGTGTAAGAGAAGACATTTCACTTGTATTGAATGTTAAAACAGACATTACAATTGCATTGAGTGTTAAATGAGACATTACACTGGTATTGAGTGTTAGAGAAGACATCACATTTGAATTGAGTGTTAAATGAGACATTACACTGGTATTGAGTGTTACAGAAGACATTCAACTTGTATTAAATGTTATAAGAAAGACATTGCACACACTGAAAGTGTCAATACGGTATAATTAACGTTAATCTAATTCAATATCGTTGATTTTCAAATTACCGATCAATTAAATGTATTTTGTTTTCAAATATAAATATGATATATGCATATCTATAGTAAGTTTCTTCATTTAACTGATTTGTTTATAATTTCAAACTTCAATTTGAATGGATTGAAATCAATTTTCTAAACTGATAAAATTCGTTTATTCAGTATCAATATTTTCGATATCAATATTCTACAAATAATATCGTACTTTTAAATTTTGATGTCGATTAAAAGAGGATTTTTGACGGAGCACAACGTCGATCATGATGATATCCGTGAGTTTGATGCGAGGTAGAATGACGTTGGATTTACGTCTTATAACTGATGTGGCGTAGGATTTATGACGGATTACCACGTTATGGTGATTTGCGTTGGAATGAAGTACCGAATTTTAGACATGAGACGTGACAGAGAACAGAAGTGCGTTCATAAGATGGGATTATTCGTATATCTTATTGACTTCTAAAAATCTCACGTCGGCTGGAAATTTTCAATACATCATCCTCCTATTACCTTGAAACCATATCACTGACACGTCGTGTTCAATTTGTAATGTTAGCCGGGACATAATTATTGATAATCAAAGATAATACCAAACTGGATATTTTAAAATTCTATTCGACTATCCTGTATGGCAAGCAATTTTGCAACCTAGTTTTCCTGGTAGCAAGTCTTTATTATATTTACTTTTCTTTGCTACCAATAGGCAGTAGCACTAATTTTTGTTTTAGAAGGTTAAATCTATCGGAAGAATTTTATTCATGGTTTCTTGGAGTTCAATTTACGGTAAAAAGATTATCTGTTACGATGATAAATGATAGGACAAACAATCAATTGTCAATAATTGGAGAGCAAATGCAAATTATACCAGCCTACAAATCAGGGGTCAAAACTGGTAACTGATTATGCCACTTCATAGCGGAATAGATACAGTGGAACTCCTGAGTTATAAAGTATTAGTTACTTCATAACTCAGGGCCACTTCATAACTCAGGGACACTGACAGTTTTTTATGATTAAAATCTTGGAAAAAACTATGGTTTTTGAGGGATAACTAGGACTAAATTTCTGAGGTACATCATTTTCTATAATTTAAAGATAGAAAATACTTCATAACTCAGGTGCATTTCATAACTCAGGTCCTTCATTTGTTGAGTGCTTTATAACTAAGAACTTCATATTTCAGGAGTTTTACTTTATATTCATAGCAAAATGGCCTGGTCAGTATTGTACTTATATTTACATAGTAATATTTATTCGCAGTGCGATGTGTTCTAAGTTATAGTGGTTTATAATCAGAACATATTTGCTTTCTGTTTAATTTCTTCTGTATATTAATTATAGTCTTATGACTCTGTTATCCTCTATTAAATACTTAAAGATAATTAAGGTAGGAATAACATTCTCTGAGCTTAGATTTAAACTCAACGTAAATTGAATATATTGCATAACTGATCAACAGTTTGCAACGATGATGAGTGATAGTGATGATATATCTGATACTATTGAATGATATATAAGGGAGAGTGTTGGTACTCCTGTAACTATCACTTTATGTACTATTGGTGTGGTTGGTACTACTGTAACTATCACCATAAATAAAGGATAGAACGTGTTGGTTCTTTCTTAACTATCAACGTAAATAAAATTTAAGATTAGTACTGATTCAACTATCACCGTAAATGAGAGATAGGGTTTGTACTCCTGCAACTAACTCCGGAAATAAGTGGGTGACAGGAATTTTGTCAGTGTGGAATTTCGTCAGTGTGGAATTTTGTCAGTGTGGAATCTTGCCAGTTTGAAATTTCTAGATTTAAATTGGTTAATTGTAAAGTAAAAGTTTAAACTATGAGAGGCAACCTACATAAATAAGAATCTATTAAATGTAACTTTAACATATTGTACATTAACAAGTTTTATTTAACAATTGTAAAATATCCACGACAATGAAAATAAAATATATCTGAGTTTATTCAAAACAATTACAGAGCATCTAATGAATTCAACTATTACAAATTTTGACAGTAGTTTAGTTTAAAAAACTACTACTTGGTATATTAATTTCAAATTATTGATAACTTACTATTTGTAACTGTTGTTTGCAATTCACTTTTGGTTTTATTTTCCTGTACAGTACTTCGTGACGATACAATATGTTCATAAATATGTTCAATTATTTCCTAGTTTTCAGTTACATTTACTATTTAATTCAATTTAACTATAATTATTATATCTTTTCCAAGTGAATTTTTTTTATTCTATTGTGAAAGTGATGAGATAGAATAGAACAAACTAACAAACTTTCCTAATAAAACAAACTTCAGGAAGCAACTTTATAAATTTTTAACTCAAATTCAACACGATTTTATACCATTTTACAATTCTTCAAAGTATATCCAGAGATTTTGAGTTGGTTTAATCTGAGGTTTTAAGATTTATATAAATTACTCGTATTGCTGATACCGGTATCCGGAAAATTGATCGAAAGCGATTGACCGAAAACAATTTATCGAAAGCAATTGATCGAATGGAAAATTGATCGAATGGAAAATTGGTCGAATGGAAAATTGATCGAAAGGAAAATTGATCGAAAGGAAAATTGATCGAAAGGAAAATTGATTGAAAGGAAAATTGATCGAAAGGAAAATTGATCGAAAGGAAAATTAATCGAAAGGAAAATTGATCGAAAGGAAAATTGATCGAAAGGAAAATTGGTCGAAAGGAAAATTGGTCGAATGGAAAATTGATTTAAAGGAAAATTGATCGCACAACAATTGATCGAATGGAGAATTGACCGAAACAAAATTGATTGAAAATGATATTGGATCTATTTACACTAATTGACAATGACAACTAAAACCATGGATTACCAGAGAAACTTACTTGCAATATATTACAGCTAGTAGATCTTGTTACCATGATTTATATATAATAATAATAATTTATATAATATTAATATATAATAATAATTTATATAATCATAATATATAATCATAATTTATGTATAACATTTCTTCAATCGACTGTTTTTCTATAACAGAGAATTATATGCTTTGAAATATATTATAATTTGAAGAACTTCAAGTTTTCTTAGTTCTAGAATTTAGATAGTTCTAGATAACTTGTGAATTGAAAGTTAAATAATCAATTGATTTAGTATAGGTTTAACGTCTGTTTCGGAACCAAAAGCCATATCACTGACGGCAAAAGGGAATTAGATACAAGAGATAGGAAGAAGCAGTCAGAAAGGAAAGTGGTTTCATGAACAAAGTCACTTAACACCGTCGGTGACAATGCTCATGGATGCGGAAAAGCTACTCTGTGAGTGCAGTCACTTAGCAAGGAATGTAACAAAAAGGGACACTAAGCACCGATTACTGCACTCACAGATGGAAGAAGAAATCGAAGCTGTATGATCTATTCGATCAATTTTCCTTTCGATCAATTGTTGTGCGATCAATTTTCCTTCCGACCAATTTTCCATTCGACCAATTTTCTTTTCGACCAATTTTCCTTTCGATCAATTTTCCATTTGACCAATTTTCCTTTCGACCAATTTTCCATTCGACCAATTTTCCATTCGATCAATTTTCCATTCGATCAATTGCTTTCGATAAATTGCTTTCGGTCAATTGCTATCGATCAATTTTCATAGACCCGCTGATACCAAATCTTGATATTGTTTTATTGTTTAATTGTTTTTATTTATTTCAAATTTTTAACAAATTTATTTCGAAATGTGAAATAATTGGGTCTAGGACATTTCGTCCACGGACATTTCGTCCACTGACATTTCGTCCACGGACAATTCGTCCACGGACATTTCGTCCAACGGACATTTCGTCCACGGACAATTCGTCCACGGACATTTCGTACACGAATTGCTTAATTTTGTATTTTAAAGTGTATATGGGATATATTTCACAATATTTTTCACTATTACATTAATAGGCACGTATAAATACATAATAATATTAAGTATAGTGATTTATTCCGGACAATTCCATATGAGCACAAAAAAATGTTTACACTTCGATTAGTTATGAAATTAGACATGATAAACGGTTTGACTGTATATTTAAGTTATATATCGCCTTTAATATTTTGCATAAATAATTAATGAGTTATGAGTATCCAAAATATGGAACTGAAATAACAGGGTGGAATGAAATAATTACAATAGGTATATAATAATGATTATATATGGTTTTATTATGAGTCCGAAAATATGGAACAGTACAATAGGATGGACGGTTTTACGTTTAAATAATTAAAGGCAACACTAGAAAGTACCAATATCTACCAAATTCTTATATAACATAATTCATTATCAATCACTTGTTAAGTAGTGTATTATATACTTGTATCATGTATGAATTTTTATTCAATCACTGTTAAAAAATGTGTTATAAAAAAGTAATTTCTGTACCAATATTGCTTCTAATAACCTAATCTGAGTAATAATATTGATGTTTATTGTAGTTATTGTTATTATGTCCACTATTTTCTGTGTTTATTTACTCTAATAACTTCGAGACATGCCTCGCTATTACTACAGATTTTATAAGACATTGGAATAATGAAAGCGAGGCCTGCCTGTATATCATTAGAAAGTTTTCAGTTATATTATTTTACTGTTGCCGGCCAATAGGAGCAGGAGAAGAAGATTACAATAAGAATTATGGCAAAGACCATGAATTTATAATTACCATCAACTAATGGTGTTTTTGCTTTTATATTGCAAAATATCTGTAAAGAACGTTCAATATATATTATATACACATTATAAATATAATACAAAATAAAGCATTTCGTGGACGAAATGTCCGTGGACGAAATGTCCGTGGACGAAATGTCCGTGGACGAAATGTCCGTTGCACAGAATGTCCGTGGACGAAATGTCCGTGCACGGAAATAATTACCTTCAAAATAATGGAAGATTAATTATTTATGAGAAAAATCTTTTGTAGTCATCATACTTTTTCAAGTCGTTTAACAAACAGATATTTTAAGAACCTCCTATTGTTACCTGATTAGGGTAAGTTATTATTTTAACTGGTATTAATGATACCTATCAAGAATACCATTGCAAATGATTCTTAAATTATAACGATTATAATGTTTGTTTCTGAGATTATCGAATAGATAGAATTATTGTCAGTTATGTTAACCTTATTCTTTCAATTACGGTGATAGGTGAATGCTACAAGAGTTCAGAATATATGCCTTACTGTTAAATTAAAAGATGTTCTGTAATTATTTTGAGTAAATTTAATTAAATTCTTTTTATTTCCAATTTAGTGGATGCTTAACATTGGCTAATTTTTTTTTATTGTACAATATGTTGAAGTTTCTTTAACACTAGAAACCTAGCCCTAGAAAGTTTGTTCAGTACTTAGTCACTGGGGTATAGGATCAGCTCTCACTAAAACTCAAAAAATCTTAACAAATTGACTTTTCGATATATATTTTTCATGCAATTAAAGCTTTATTCGATATTTACACATTCATTGATAAACGCCACAAAATAGTATTCTATTTAAAATAAAAGTAACAAGCAAAGATACGAACCAAATATTCTTTGGGTATTATTGTATGGTCACTGGGCTGGGCTTGCAACTCAGTACGGATCTTAAGGGGACTCAATGGTCAAAAAAAATCTTCGTTGCTGCGATTCTAACGTAATATGAGGAATAAATAGGAATATAATCTGTTTAGTCATATATAATTATTTATATTATTTCCATATAGTTATTAACATATATAGAAATAAATATATTCAGCTATGTTATTTTTTTAAAATTATTTAAATATTCCACACGGCGAATCTTCCTAACGGCGAATTTTTCTAACGGAGAATTTTCCAACGGCGAAAATTCCGACGGCGAAATTTCCCACGGTGAATTCTCCGGTCACCTTGAAAAACAGATTAAAATCGATATCAAAAAGAGTTGTTATTTTTCCTTGTAGATTGGCGTACCCGAGCCAGGAGCTAGATGACTGGTGTGAAAAGATTTATATTTTTGTAAATTGCATCTCATATTTTAAATTTAAACTGTAAATTTTCAATTTACCAATTTGATCAAAGAAATTAATAATCCACGAGGAAAGGTCCGTTGGGCAAAAATCTGTCTGACAAGATTCCACACTGTCAAGATTCATCCGGACAAAATTCCAAGACATCGTGTCCGGACAATTCGTCGCGAGGACCATTCGTCGTGGACAATTCGTCGCGGGAATTCATCGCGGACAATTCGTTGCGTATAGTTTTCTATTTTTTTCTATATTCGTATTTATTTTAACTCAAATTCAACATGATTTTATACCATTTTATAATTCTTCGAATAACATCGAGAGATTATGAGTTGGTTTGATCTGAGGTTTTAAGATTTATATAAATTACTCACGTATTGTTGAAACCAAACCTTGATATTGTTTTATTATTTAATTGTTTTTTTATTTATTTCAAATGATTAACAAATTTATTTCGAAATGTGGAATAATATATTTCGAAATGTGGAATAATATATTTCAAAATAATGGAAGATTAATTATTTATGAGAAAAATCTTTTGTATTGTAGATGCCAAGTTTTGTACATACTATGTATCATTTTTTAATTTGAAGATTCGAAAGAAATGGGAAAGAGGTTGAAATTATTAATGAAACAAACTAATAATATGAAATATGGCTAATGGGAAAATATGGCGACGAATTGTTCACGACAAATAATTGTCAACGACGAATTGTCAGACACGAATTATCCCCGCGACGTATTGTCCTAGCACCAAAAGATAGGATTGCCTATTCTTTAACTATCAGTCTATCACTGTAAATAAAAGATAGGGTAGGATTGATTAACTTTCAGAGAAGAGTCACTGTGATGATGTACTGTCAGAGAAAAGAGTCACTGTTATGATGTACCATCTGAGAAAAGTGATACCGTGATAATGAACTATCAGATAAAAATAGGCCTAAATACCTACTTCATATATTATTCTGTTATGTGAACATTAAAAATTCACCAACAGAAATAGTATGTGATAAGTAGGAGTAAAGTAGTGGAATGTAACTTGCACCTACTCAAGCGATTAGGCCATAGCTGATGCATATATTGTTTACGGCAAAGTGGTATAATCATCTGAGGTGTTTTATTCGATAGGGGAAGCCCTGTCAATTATCCCATTCTGTCAATTAAAGTCCTTATCAATTATCTCACTTTTACAGAATTGTTGACTTATCTGCAGAATCATCACTCAACAGATGGTGTTTGAACGCAACAAACTCCAACTTCTCTGGAGATGACAGGTGAATATAGGGTGTAATGACTAATATAGGGTGTAATGGCTAATATAAGATGTAATGGCTAATATTGAGTGTAATGGATAATATTGCTTCAAATGGCTAATATAAACTGTGTCCATCGCTTTATTTCAGATCACTATTTTGTTAATAATTTTAATAATAAAATAATAATAACAATAACTTGGGTCACTGGAAGATTGCTTCTAGGTTATTATTACGCTGAAATATTTTTTGAATCCGTGCGAAATTTGGAAAGCTATGAACGATTATGTATTTAAAAGGCATTTCAACTGTCAATCGCTTTATTGCAGCTCTGTGAAAGTGCCAAAAAATGGGCAATTGACTAGTAACAAGAGGGTGAAAATTGTAGCAGGTCTTGCAGAAGGGAGTTCTCTTCTAGATTTAGCTAAAGAACTTGGGAGGGATAAGATAACCATGGTTTCTTTTGTGGAAAATCCCGACACCAACCCGGTGAGAGATGAGGGTACGGTAAGAAGCATTTTCCCCTCGAAATATGCGAAAACTACCCAGGCAGGTCATAAGGCAGCCAAATGAGCCTAGCGTCTCCATTTCCGACAAGGCTGGCATTGGTCTTACGTACAGACATACCCGATGCAATGTCTTAAATGAAACGGTCAGAAATCAATGGGGCTTATGACCATAGAACAAGGCAATCAAGTCATGAGAGTCTCCCCAAATTGATTTCCAGAGATGTGAGGAAAGAAGTTGTAACCCTTCTTGCATGAGATTGTGCGAAGTAATGCAAGAAAATCATCTTTTGCCGACAAGATAATTGCAAATTTTTAAGCCAAGGGATCATTTACTCATCTAAAGAGGCAATGTAGGATTGGATTGTTAGGTTTACACCATCTGGTACTCGGAAAGGACCAATGAACGTGTCACCAATGATGCTCACTTAAAACATAAACCCACCGCCTCTCTGTTGGCAGCGAAACCAGTGTGGATTAACAGCTCCAGTAGGTTCCTAAAGTTAACCCATCCATCCAGACAATATAGGAACGCTCTAGCCTCATCTGTTAAAAGAACAAGTAGGAAGTTTGTTTTCATGTACTTCTGTGTCCATTTAATGCCCTTTTCCTGATGGGTCTTGTCCATAGGAGTCCTGGAACTGGGCTCCACGTTTTTTGTCATCTCATTTAAGACACTGTTTGGTCGTAAGTCCAATGTCAACCTTGTCGAAAATAGAGACGCTAGTCTCATTTGGCTGCCTTATGACCTGCCTGAAATGCTTCTTCTCGTACCCTCATCTCTCCCCGGGTTGGTGTCGGGATTTTCCACAAAAGAAACCATGGTTATCTTATCATCCCAAGTTATTTAGCTAAATCTAGAAGAAAACCCCTTCTGCAAGACCTGCTACAATTTTCACCCTCTTGTTACTAGTCAATTGTCCATTTTTTGGCACTTTCACAGAGCTGCAATAAAGCGATTGACAGTTGAAATGCCTTTAAATACATAATCGTTTATAGCTTTCCAAACTTCGCCCGGATTCAAAAAATATTTCAGCGTAATAATAACCTAGAAGCAATCTTCCAGTGACCCAAGTTTCAATACTGTACGATTTTTATTATTAAAATTATTAACAAAATAGTGATCTGCAATAAAGCGATGGACACAGTTTAGGGTAAAATGGCTAGATTACAGGACAAAACCCCCATGCAAAATACCCTCCGCTCAAAAAAAAAAAACTTATTACAAAAACTGACGTGCAAAAAACCCTCTGTCTATATAAATAGCCTTATTCATTTTATTAATTTATCTAACATAAATCAATGTGAACTAATAATTATTTTACTTTCGCCGAAAATATGACATTTTTTAGCAAAACATGATATACCATTTTCATAGCAATAAAATATACGGTTACATTTTTATATTATTAAATATGGTTAAGCAATTTATATCGACCGTTTTTTTTTTTTGCACTGGTCCTTCTTTTACTCTGGGTCACTTTGTCCGGGGGGTATTTGACCGGGAGTCTATTGGACGCAAAATTTTTGTTTACACGGAGGGTATTAGTCCTGTCACCGCAATGGCTAATATTGGGTGTTATGGCTAATACAAGGTGTATTGGGTAATATAGGATGTAACGGCTAATATAGGGTTCAATGACTATTCTAGAAGGCAATGGTAATATATGGAGTAATGGCTAATGTAGGGTGTAGTGGCTTATAGTGGTAGTAATAAAAAATATAGAGTATAATGGCTAATACACAGTAAAATGGCTAATATAGGGGGTAATAAGTAATATAAGGTGAATACAGTGGCTAATATAGGGTGTAATGGATAATATAGGGTGTAGCAGCTAATATTGGGAGTAATAGCAAATATAGAGAAAAATGGCTAATACACAGTAAAATGGCTAATACACAGTAAAATGGCTAATACACAGTAAAATGGCTAATACACAGTAAATAGTAAAATGGCTAGTATAGGGGGTAATGGCTAATATAGGGTGTATACAATGGCAAATATAGGGGGTAATGGCTAATATAGGGTGTATACAATGGCAAATATAGGGTGTATACAATGGCAAATATAGGGTGTAATGGCTAATATAGGGTGTAATATTCTAACCATAGGACGAGATATGACCTGTTGAAAAAAATATTGGTTCAATGCAAAACAGATGTATTGAAGTCCTGAATTCTAAAAGAAGTAAATATGATTGCAATTACTGTAATTACTAATATATGATATATATGGTATATGAATACTGATATATGATACATGTATTGGATTAAACTTCTTTTCTAAATTTTATTTTTCAAGGGTGTCTTATTTTTATTTCTATCGATGAAAATCGATTTATGACATAATCTCTATCTATCTCTATATATAAAGTATTTATACTCTAAACCCATTGCCATTTTTAAGGGGACAAAACTTATTTCCTGTACTTCATACTAATGCTCGCAATCTTCTGTTCAGGTTCGTTGAGAGTCTCGGAACTACATTGAAACCTCCCATACAAAATATAACGGTGAGATTTTATTAAAGCACAAGAATTAATTTGATCAAACAGGTTAGATGACTAATTTTTTTTATGTTCAAACAGGACGAGAATATATTAATAGGCAACGCTCAATTTAAAAGAAATGGAGAAGGGATATATCTGACTGTGATGGACCAGGTAACTGGAGCAATCAAATTTAAAAGCGTAAGTTTGAACAATTCATTAAATGAGATAAAAAATAAAATATATTATGTATAGAAACATGTTGAAACCAATGTTAGAATGATGAAAACACTGTTTAACAGTCTCATCTGCCCGACAGACTCGTACGCACAAAATTTGGCTTACACCAGTTAAGTTTCACAACCAGCTTATATTCGTATGAACTAAAAGAATCTGGTTTTTGAATTATATCCCAGTATAATTGCTTTTTCAGGTATACACTATATTTTGTTAGTTATGAAAAGCTCTCCATGTGAATTTTATGTCTCAGAAACTGGAGATTAGGAAAATTGTTTATATAATCTAAATGTCATTAACGCTGTAACAGTAAAACATTTTCAATCTTTTGGAAATTGATATTTGGTAAAGGTGCACTTAAGCTTTGACTGAGATCGTCGAAACTATTCTTTCCATTCTGATGTACAGTATTACTGTATTAAATATTAGCAATCAAATAAAGTAATGTGGTAGGTATCATAGTTACTTATTGCTTAGTTATAATTTAGCAGTCTTATCGCAAAAAAATGTTTGAACATTTTTACTTTTATTTCATTTATAAAAAAATGTAAAATAATTTGTAATCTTATTTAAAATAAGAAAATCATCTAACTAATTTAATATTTTATTGGTAAATAACAAGTTAATAACAATAAAACGATGCAAGGATACTTCTATTTAATTTCAAATTTATTATATTTATTTATTTCTAATATCTATGATACCATATTTTAAATCTATCTATCCCAATAATTTATTGTGTTTATTTATTTGGTGACTGCTTTTACACTATGGGTATTAAACATGAAAAATGTAACTATGATACGCACGGGAATATGATATTTAAAATTCCCCTGTTTTTTTTCAATTTTTAATTTTTGACTAGGCAGAAAATTTAATTTTAATTGAATTCATTAAAAGTAACCTAATACGGGTAATAAGTTGGTATTGGTGATGACCCGTTATTTTCAACGGGAAAATGGACTGGTATCTAATGAAACAACAGAAAGGGAAGAATAGCTTCGACGATCTCAGTTGAAGCTTAAGTGCACCTTTACCTAATATGTTTTCTATTAAATCAAATTAATTTTTTAGTCAATATATTTTGTTGTAAACCAATGTAAATAATAGGTAAACATGATACGAGATTGTGGGATTCTTCTGGAATCTGCACATCGTTTCAATCCTTGTAAGAGCAACTTGCAACTGGTGACTCCGGAGTATGAAAAGAAAACTGAAAGAATATACGTAAATGCAGTGCATTGGGTATTCCATAATTGAGGCAACAGCTCTTTGACATATTTAATTACATGTATTCCGAAATTTAAAATTTCCCTTTTTATTTCAATGTCTGCAATTCAAAGTTGAATGAGAAGAAAGCAATCCACTGTCATTTGTTCGATATAACTTACCTACGAATTTTACACTAGGAACAAAGCCATGGAAGTCGTCATGTAAAAGTTCTGTGGAATTGTTCAGCATTCCACTTCCAATTTTTTATTCAAGAGCTCGAGAAAACTTTGAGGAGTGGCTGAGACCACTCTCCCCAAGACTGAAAACATTGACAAGTCTAACAGTTTAAGATCTGGAGTTCCTGCTGCACAAACATATTTACATTTGCAGGAGGGAATGTACATTTCGGTCGACTTGAAGCCATATGACGGTTCTGAGTTTTATTGAAGACTTCATGGTGAGCTCTGAATTTACTTTTTTACTTCATGGTAGCCACTATACAAGGCACAAACTCATGTCAAGATCTTCCAGCGGCCGTCATTGGAGCTCAAACTATCACAGATCATGCATTTTGACGCTCTTTCACATCCTACCTATATGGTTGAGCCTAAAAATTCTAAACTAGATTATTCCGATGGTTCAAAAACTGGCTGAATGACAAATGAACTATGTAGTGATGTTCTTCCAGCTATCCTATCCGATTTGTGATTACTTCTTTCAGCTCTTATTCTCTCATGATGGTCGATAAACTTGAGACGTTTCAGTATGAACAATATTTTTTTTTTGTGATTTTCTTTTTACACTCGATACATATAATACATATCTGGTCAAATGGACGAGATAAATAAGAAAGATAGTGAATGAAGTTTCACAACTTGAATATGTCAGAATGCACTAACGGAACATATATTTTCAGATTTACAGGGTGAATCAGCTATATGGATTTCATCTCGACTTCTCCTGGCACTTGAATGCACTTCAGACGGGTTCAGTTGTAACTTTAGTAGTTTCCGGAACTGGTACAATCGGATTAAGGAGCTCTATCCAAATATTAAAATCTCTTGGATCTGTATTTGTTGTAGGTCTCCGACCATCGTCTCACTGGATTTTCGTTTTCATCAAAGGAGGCAAAGTTCTCTTTGAATCTGCCGTTGTTAATTCATCAAATTCAGTTCTTGGTAGTCTTGTATTTACTACAAAGAGAGAAAATGATAATACATCTCCTATACTGAGAAAAAAGAGAAAAATCTGTAGTCACCAAGCAGCTTTGGGTGAATTTTGTAATAAAGAAGGACTACAAATGATAGAAAATAATATCTCAACCGCCGTCCAAATGAAGAATCTGAAAAACATTCCAATAATAATCACCGCTGGTAATCGATTACAGTATCTTTGGCGTACGTTACAAAGCGTTTTCAATTCTCCTGGAATCATTAGAGAAAATGTTCATGTGTTCTTAGGTGATACAACAGATATTGTCATAGATTTTCTTAATCTGTTAGATATTCAATTTACATTAATAAAAACAAAATATGAAGGAGGATCGAGGTTATTTCATTATTATGGATCGGTTTATAAAAATGTTGTATCAAGATTTAACCATTCAGGTGCAGCTATTTTCTTAGATGAAGATGTTGAGGTAGCGCCAGATTTCTTTTCGCTCATGAATCAATTGATTCCACTATTGTATGATGACCACACTTTGTATTGCGCCACAGGAAATTCATTCAATATGGGAGAAAATTTAAAGGGTAGGGAGAATATTGTTCACAGACTGTCAACTCCGGCAGTTTGGGGGTATGCCATCACTACAGATTTCATGAAAGAAGTTTTAGCAAAATGGCGAGTTAATCCAAGTAATCCATCCTACTTTTCAGTTTGGATGTATTACGAAGTTGCTATGGAACGTGAATGTGTTGTTTCAGAGGTCAGTCGAACTAGGCACTATGGAGTAGGATTACACGTAGATGGTGAAATAATGGAACGATTTCACATGGCAGTATCGTTTCCAAGTACATCTGGAATTCCAATTACTAATTTGAAGGATATTCAGCCATCTAAATGGCGTAATCGAACTATAGAGTTACTGAAAATTTCGCCAGTCATTTATCGCAATCCCTGTAGCGAAACATTCTTTGACAATCTCCCAGTAGGGTCGTACGTTTTTCCATGTAAGTATAAAGCTACAGAAGATGGTTTTATTTCGATTGACAGTTTATTTTATGCTGGGGAATGTCTAGGTTTTTGGGCAAAGTCTGTCGATAATTATTGGGATAAAATAAAAGAAGTTAATTTTAAATCCGGTCATCGTTTAATAGTAATTGGAGTTCCACATTCCAGTTACTCAAATGTTATCAATGTAGATTACGATAAAATATGGGACTACAATAGATTAGACAACAATAACCTCACTGTTATTAATAAATTTATCAATCAAGAGAAAATGTTCATTCTACAAGGAATTATATCTCGATTTAGTGAATTAATTTAGCAAAAAACATATTTCAACTTTTCGTTGATACGTATTTTTTCAAAATCATTAGAGCGTATTTTAGATTACAAATTATTTAGATTTACCAAACAAATTATTTAGTATATATTTTATACACAGGTAAAGCTCTTACAGTGTATACGATCTTTGACAAAGGACAAAAATTGTTCGTTCAAACGGACTGCAGATTGCTACAACGAACTCTTTATAAATTTTTTTCTTCAACATATTTGTTATCCATGTACCAAGTACCTAGTCAAACGTTCATTATATCCAGAGGTACTGCAATTTACAAAATTACAATCAACTCTTTAATGTATAGTTTTAAAGATAATTTAAGTATTTTGATCTAGTTATCCTTTCCAAATGAATTTTATTTGATTAGAAAAATTATATAGAAAATAAAAAGAGGTGTAACTATTCTATATTTTAGAACAGTTACAGATATACCTACCTTATTATTTTGTATATTTATATAATTAAGTTTTATAAATATCATAAAATTTTCACTAAAATTTCCCTTCAATAATAATCCGAGATTGTTACCTTCATTAGCGTTTCTTTGAAATGCAGTAAAAGAGAACTTACAGAGTTTAAATCCCCTACTAAACTAAATGATGTATCGTTACAACGAACGCTGATCGGTATAGAGGACACCTTTCCTTTACATGTACTGGGGGGGGGGGGGGGGTTGTACGAGCTTTACCTGTATACTAAATAATTTAGATTAACAAAACCGAATATATGGTAACCACATATTGCATGAATATCAATAGTTGCCTTTACTTATTTATTTCAAGAAGGAAACCTATTCGATTTACTAATGTAATTTGGTCATGACAATTAAATGGAAATTTAATTATAAATAAAAATGATTTATTTTTATTTTTTTATTTAAGCATACAAAATATATACATAGTAAAATTAAAAAAATACACAAATAAAAATGCAAATAAGAAGCAGCTAAGGTTCCGGGAAAGTTAAAACTTGTGAAACCTAATTAAAATCTATGAACACTAAAAAACTAAGAACTATATTTACTAAAACAATATTCTCTAAAAAGCTTCTTAAATTTAAAATCTGACATTGGTTCTGTTAAAATAGTAGGAAGATTGTTGTACAATTCTATGGACATAAAAATAGTAAAATTTCGCTCCAATTCTATTAGAATTGGAGGAAGATAAAACCTATTTGTTCTAGTATTATGTTCGTGAGAAGGGATGAAGTCAGTAAAATATTTATTTAAAATGGGTTGTTCGTCATATATTGCTCACGTAAAAATTTCATTAAAAAGTAATCTACGACATCCATCGTCAAATTTTAAAAGTTTAAGATCTATATACATTTCATTTAAAACCATAGTAGAGATGTTATTTTCATCCCTTCTCACGCTTAAAATTGTTCTTAAAATATTATTGATTAAAACTCTCAGTGGTTGCAAATGAATATTAAAAGTTTTGCTAAAAATTATTATTGATTGAGTAAAAACAGAATATGCTAGTGAATAGTAAATTAAAATTAGACTTTTTTTATTAAAATAATGCCTAGCGGCGTACAGAACACCCTGCACTTCACTAAGTTTGGTGCAAAGGTATTTTGTATGAGATTTAAAATTAAGTTTATGATCTATAAAAATGCCTAGGTACTTAAAATTATTCACATATTCTACTAAAGGCGTCCCCCGCTCTTATTACGTCTCAGACTTACAACAAGTCAAATAGGAGTGGGTCATGTCTTGCACTTACATTACTTGGTATAGAAAATATTTCAGGAGTAACTTTGGTAATTTATTATTTTTAGTTTCAATTAAGCTGTTTTCGCCCTAACTATTACAAACTTTATGATCATGCAGGTGAGATTGATTAAGAAAAATTGTGTTACATAATATATTTACAAGAAAGGAAATTCAAATAAATAGTACTGCAGATATATATTATATATATAATTAGAAATTCAGAGTAGAGTTTCAAGTTTTTTATTTCAAATTCAATCTTCAATTCATCAATATATATTGGAGTTCTCTTTTGCAGAGCTGTTCCTACCATTATTACACATTCGTTTGGACGCAATAATTATGTTCGATATGAGATGATGCATGTCTACGGCCAGTAGTCCCTTAGTACTATTTTCATATAACAGTTGGAAGACAACTGTTACTTCCAACAATGTATTACATTTCACAGATGTAACAGATCAAAGTAAAAAAAAATAGAACAGTTGCCAATTAAATTAGAATCTATAATTTCACGTACGCCATTTTAACCAAATAATAATATTTCTATTTAAAATAAATAGAGAGTATAAATTTAAATGTGAATAATTATTTCAGACGGAAAAATAACTTTTCATACTAAATATATCAGTTAACTAGCGTCCAAGCTCATTTTTATGGATGAAATAAATAAAGTGTTAAATTAATAATTGAAGGGATAACAGGCCTATATTTATACTAAATTGCCTGAAACGGCTACAATTTCAAAGCTACACTTAATTGAGGATATTTAATTGGCTATTTGGTGTGAATAAAGTTAGGAGAGATCGTTTGCACCTATTTTCTCTGATTGTCTGGCGATAACTGCCAAATAGAACCGGTAGACCAGAATAATAAATATACTGGTAGCTACATCAAAAAATCACTGAATTGGTTAACCAATGTTTTCCTCCATTGGGCCAGTGCTGTTTTTCAACCGTTGGCCCAATGTCGTTTTCATTGCATTGGCCCAGTGTGTAATAGCATTAGAGTGCCAATGACCGATCGTGCCTTTACTTTGCCAACGTTTACCGACTTTGGCCCGAGAGTGCAATGTTATCAGGGAATAAATGTTTATTGTAGGGTAAAATAAACCAGTGACCAAACGAGTATAAAAAAGCTGACCAGTTATTTATGAAGTTCGCATCTCCTTCAGATTATACCCTTATATATATGGTATTTGTATATCTAATTATATATTTGGCATTACCTAAAATAATTTGGATCCATTATAGCCAACCTGATTTTTTTTGCCACCTCCCATCACTATCATTCTTTTTTTCACGATTATGAATCTAATCATGCAATGTTTCATAGTATGGATTAGGAATCGTGTTGAAGCTTCTAAAATTTGAAAAAGCACTGAAATTAATATAGAACATAAAAGTATATTTATCGTGAATACATTAACGAAAATGGTTATGGTTATTAATGGTTTCGTTAATGGTTATTAACGAAAAATGGTTATTATGAAACATGGTATTACATATATAAAGATTTCCAAAGTTGATTGTATAAGTTGATTATTTTAAAAATTGTATTTATTTGTTTTCAAAATTGAACAGAAACCACATACGTAACAATTTTATTGAAAAATAAAATTTCTGATTTATTCAACAACCTACTTTATATAACAGGCAGCACAATCTATAATTGTGCAATATTAAGAACTGTTTCTGCAGTTAATCAATCTAACCTTAAAACTATTATAAACTATTTAACGTACGTACATTAATTGTACACAATGTATACAGTCCTAATATATAGCCACGTCACTCCAAATTAAAATATTACTATAGTCAGTTATATAATATTTTCTTTGGTCCCTTGTTCGTAGAAAACAGAATATTGAAGGGATAAGAGTTATAAAAATGTAACTTCAGGACATGACTCGCACTTATTACCGTTTTGTTGTAAGTATGAGTCGCGATTTTGTTATAAAAGCGGGGGACGCCTGTATTTCATTGTTAAAAAGTATTAATGGTAAAATATCTTCTTAAAAGAATTAAAAAACATAAGCTTTGTTTTAGAAATATTTGGTGCAAGTTTGTTGAGTTGCAACCACTCAAAAAAGGATTGTAATTTACTGAAATCATTGTCACGGAAGTAAAAAACTACATCATCAGCAAATAAAGTGGAATTGAAATTATTTACAATAGACATATTACTAAGATCATTGATAAAAATATTAAAAAGTAATGGACTTGAAATTGATCCTTGGAAGAGGCCGGTGGTAATAGGTTTAAAATCCGATCTAAGATTATTTATTTGTACATACTGTTTCCCATTGCTTAAATAACTGATTATAAGTTTACTAAAATTTCCATCGATACCGTAGTGATCCATTTATTTAGTAATAGATCTTTGTCTACAGTATCGAAGGCTTTCTTTAAATCTAAAAATAACGAAATACAATATTTCTTTCCATTAAAATCCGACACTACATGATTTAAAAATTCCAAAACTGCAAAAGTTGAATACGTCCCAGATCTAAAACCAAATTGGTGTGGGGTTAAAATGTTATCAATATCTATAAAATCTTTCAGGCTATTATGGAGGAGTTTCTCAAAAATCTTATTAAAAATGGACAGAGTAGAAATGGGTCTAAAATTTGCTAGATTATCTTGTGCTCCTGATTTAAAAATAGGTAAAACTCTTGCAATTTTAAAAACTTCAGGATATTCACTACTATAAAACGAGACATTAAAATTTTTACATAAAATTGGACATAATTTATTTAAAAAAGGTTTAATTTCATCTCTATGGAAGTTTTTGTTTTTAAAAGATAAGACATCTCTGATCTTAGACTCTGTAAAATCAGTAAAAATAAATTTGCTAGGATTAGGTGGGATAAAAAATAGTAAAATAGTAAAATTTCCAGTAGTTGCCGGTATTTGGTTTACTAGTTCTAGTGCAATGGAGCTAAAATAATCGTTAAAAACATTTGGAAGATCTGAGAAATTTACTGTAATGTTGTTCTGTTTGATTTTAAAATTAGGTCTATTGTAGCGTTTTTTGTTTAAAATTGAATTGATTTCCTTTCAAGTTTCCTTACTATTGTTAGAGACATTTGTTAGTTAGTCTAAGTTGATAAAATAAATATTTAGATTTTCGGAGAACAGTTGTTAGCATGTCTCTATAATAGGTATAAGAGCGTTTTAAAATATTCTTAAAAGTCTCAATAGGGTAAAAAGGAGGTTTATAAGCACATATCAGATTAAAAATTTTTTCATTGAAAATAAAGGACAATGACAAAACTTCAATCTCTTCCATGATTTAATAAGACTATCTAAAATATTCTCATTAAAATTACACCTAGCATACACTGTTATTCCACCACCTCTTCCGTTTCTATATATACAAAATTTGTTTAAACCTTTCAAATTAAAAACATGATCAAAAGAATCCTCCAGCCAAGTTTCTGTCAAGGCAATAAAATCGAAGCAGTGTTCAGTCATAGTTAAAAGTGATTCTAGATTTGCAAAATTTCTCCTACAGCTTCTAATATTTACATTTAATTAACTAATAGTTTTTTGAGGTGGGATAAATTTTTTGAGATCATCTAGTGAAAAACTATTACATTGGACTGTTGGAAACCAGTTATCATAGGTACTATCATTCGGCTGATTCATTGCTATTGTTATTTTGGTCTGGAGTTTTATTTAAAATGTTTACAAACTTGTTAAAAAATTCAGAGGTATTAATTATAAAATATTTAGGATTATCGTTAATTTTTGCGCAAATATTGCCATCAAATATATACACAGACTTGATATGATTATTAGTTTTTCTGAGTTCTTTGAGTTTATAAAGTAGAAGAGATCTTTTTTTCGTTACGTATTCGTTTATATACAGGCCACTTGGTTTGAATTCTTTGAAAATTTATGATTGAAATTTTGTTATTAAAAGAACTAATTTTAATTTTAAAATGCTTTTAGTTTTACCAGATAGAGTGACTGTATCCACAGCTTCAGTCGCCAGGTGTGGAACCACCTTCCTCACCGCTGCAGTTACTTCTTTCTTCAGTTCTACCTTTTCTTTCCTCTCTATCTTGTATAGTAGTTCCCTGTAGGCCTCTCCCTCAATCTTGACAAAAAATTTCAAGGAGTCCTGCTCAACTTGATCCAGTCGGTCTTCTAATCGAGAGATTCCAAGGGTCGAAGAGATAGGAGATCGGTTTGCAATTATCTCGCTAAACAGGGGTGCAACGGTAGAGGGGCCTTGTCCGCTAATTAGAGCATCAGCTGTATTGAGATAGTTAGTCTTGGATGATGGGTTTAAATTATTTTTTTCAATCTGCTCGACTTTCTTCAGAATTTTAGAAGTGAAGCTCACGATTGATTCAAACAGCTCTATAATATCCAGAGAGATATCAATCTTAGCACCGGTTGAAGTTGAAGAAGAGATAGGTGGCTGTGGTATGGTAGTTTTCTTTGGCCTGCCAAAAATTGGAAACGATTTTAAATATCGGACCTATAGGGATATATAAACTAACCTAGAGATGTAGCATCACCCCAATAAGAAAATAATCTGGGAGATCATATAAGTTCAAAAAAAGGACCTGATATATTCTTCTAAGGATCCACCATAACTTTCTCTCACATTGGGATTTCATCAACACTATATAGCTTCAACGAAATTGAAACTAGCAGCCCTTTAAGACCGTGTGTGGTGAATTCGTTACATAAATAAAGGAATTGGCTGTGATAAATTGAATGTGTGGAGCCTAGTGACGAATGTGAATGTTGCGTCATATGTTGAAAAAATGTCAAGACATTTCAAAAATAATTAAAATTAGTACATATATTTACTATTTATTGGCTACTAACTAGACACATTCGAAGTTTATAAAATCTTAGCTTTTGAAAATTAATTCCGGTCGTATATAAAGGGATAGAACTTCCTGCTAGTCAAAATGACTTTCTTTATGTTGCTATTATAAGTGGTATGTTTACTTTTTCTATCAATTATTATTAATAAATAATTGTTTATTACATATACATATGTAACTAAAACTATTTATTGTGCCATTGCTCTTAATAAATAATCACTTATTAAATAGGTAACTATGAAAATGTCACGTATTATTAAATCCTTTTCTCTCCATCGTTTGCGGTCTAACCTCTTAATTCATCAACATAAAGAAAAAATTAAAAATATTAGATCGAGGTGTCACTCCTTTTAGTCCTTTGGGTAAATATTTTGTAAGTTTGATTTTTAAAATTCGAAACACACTCTGATCACAGTAAGGATTTTAATCTATCTGTGTTCTACTTTCCAATAATCTTATTTTCTATCAAATCTTGTTTCTTCCTTGCCACTCGAATGTGGATACTTTTAACAATAACCAAATGTGCTTCGAATACACGTTGTTCAGGATTTTGGAGGATAACGCTAGGGTTATGCTCTTCAACTACGAGGTCTTAGATTTTTGTGTTAGGTAGGCTCGTAGGCTTCATTTACTATCACCTCTTCATTTTCCTTTTCCATCCGTGAGGGCAGCCACCGGTGCTTGCGTCCCGTTTCGTCACATTCCTTGGTAAGTGACTGCATTCACGGAGTAGCTTTTCTGCATCCATGAGCATTGTCACAAACGGTGGTAAGTGCCTTTGTTCATGGAGCCACTTTCCTTTCTGACTGCTTCTTCTAGTCCCTTGTATTTAATTTCCTTTTACGTCAGCGAAATAGTCACGATATGACTGAAGCACGACGTTAAACCCCTAGAATAATAAAAAAATATTATAGTATGAGATTAAAATAAAATCTATTCAATTTGTTTTATCTTGTTAATAATTGTTTGTAGCGTAATTCTAAGTCAATATCAGAGATTTTTTAATCAATTTGTTTGTAAACATTTTCAGATTCAAATAGCTTCGCACCACTGCAGTTCTAATCAGGACAGTTCTCATCAGGACAGTTCTCATCAGGACAGTTCTCATCAGGACAGTTCTCATCAGGACAGTTCTCATCAGTGAAGTTCCCATCAGTGAAGTTCCCATCAGTGCAGTTCCCCTCAGTGCAGTTCCCATCAGTGCAGTTCCCATCAGTGCAGTTCCCATCAGTGCAGTTCCCATCAGTGCAGTTCCCATCAGTGCAGTTCCCATCAGTGCAGTTCCCATCAGTGCAGTTCCCATCAGTGCAGTTCCCATCAGTGCAGTTCCCATCAGTGCAGTTCTCATCAGGGCAGTTCTCATCAGGGCAGTACTAATCACTATCAGATGAGTTCTCATCATTCCCAGGAAGTCTGGTCTCATTCCCTGTGATATCCATTTATTCATGCTTATTACTTTTAGATTTTCAACGACATTTCTCCGTGAAAAGGAAGTGCATAAAAGACCGAACTAATTTGTGTATTTTGTTTATTGTTATGCGTTTGTAAAACTTTAATCTTAGGTAAATATAGAATAAATTGTATATTGTAAGTTCATGTTAATCATTCAACCCTAAGCTTTTAAAAATTGTTCTAAGATTGATACTTCATGTAAACTAGTACTAATTAGAAATCCTTTATTTAAGTAAAAATTGTATCGGGTAGTTTTACTTTTGAAATAACCTGCAAGTGTATTTAGTCGTGTGCCCCCAGGGGCTCTATCCAGAAGCTGTCTGTGGTGAATGGAAGAGAAGGGGGGTGGCGTCCCTTGGGCCCCGAACTGTTGTAATTTGGATTATGGATTGTTTTTTTTCATTTTTACCATGTTTATCATTTTTTCAACGCTACTTGCAGTTTTAGAGGATAGCGCTAGGGTTATGCTCTTCAACTACGAGGTCTTAGATTTTGTGTTAGGAAGGCTCGTAGGCTTCATTTACTATCACCTCTTCATTTTCCTCTTCCATCCGTGAGTGCAGCCACCGGTGCTTGTGTCCCGTTTCGTCACATTCCTTGGTAAGTGACTGCATTCACGGAGTAGCTTTTCTGCATCCATGAGCATTGTCACCGACGGTGGTAAGTGACTTTGTTCATGGAGCCACTTTCCTCTCTGACTGCTTCTTCCAGTCCCTTAATTGTATTTAATTTCCTTTTGACGTCAGCGATATGGCCTTTGGTTCCGAAGCAGACGTTAAACCCCTACTAAAATAAAATATTTAGTCGTGTAGTAGCTTTTAAATTTTTACCTAATTTAATTGTTATCTTCAACTTTTGTAAAACACTATTTTTTATAAATATAAAATAATTATCCATTTTCTATTATTGATCCTTTATTTATCTTATTTTGAAAGTATAATATTAATATTGTATGATAAGAGATAGAACTTGCAAGTTGAAAGCCTTAGTTGACAGTTGTCATGACTCATGAATCCCAGTTTCACTCCGATGTCACAAATTAAGCATCAAAACTGCAGTAGGTAGCCACATTAGTTCTGTTCTTGGAGAACTTTCTTTTGATTCATCTCATAGAACTTTTTAACTTATTTTATTGTCAACGTGGGCGATGTGACATTTATTGAGAAGAAAAATTATTATCACTTCAGTTATTTTTAGTTCACTATATCACTGCTTGTCAATTGATCGTGCAAGCATTTAATATATAAAAATTTAAACTGAAAAGAATCAGTTCACGTGATGATAAAAAATCCATCAAAATACTACATTTAAAATCTAAACTAAATAGATTAAGTTACAACTTAGTCATAGTTTTATTTTATTCTTCAATCTAAAAGAATTTTTCAATTAAATAACTTCAATAAAAGATAAAAAGTATCGGTATAGCCGTATAGGTAATTAGTAATTACTTATTTATAAGTTGATGAAAATAGAGAAAAACGCTTGTCAGCAACTTACTGATTGTTGTCATTAAATTAAGACGTAAGATGAATTATTATCATTTTAAAAACACAAATTTTAATAACTTCCTCATTTGGCCAATATATTGAATGAATTAAAAAAGATAATACACATAAAGGACTTCGAAAAAGAAGAGAAACTTGTCTTATCGACTAAATTAGTCATCACTATTAATTTATTGAAATTTTGAATGCAGAAAATCTCCGGATTATAACCGAGACTGGTTATATCCCGTCCAGCAAATTATTTAAAAGTGAAAAAAATGCGAAGCTATTAAAAATCATATCATTAGACGATTAAATGCTCTTGTGTGAATGATTATAATATAAAATATTCGTGGAATAAGATTTGACAAAACTAAAAATAAAACTATAGACATTTACCACAAAGTTGAAAACGTGTATTATAGTTTTAATAATATAGCCTATAGGAGAACAAATAATTTAAAGGTGTAAAAGAAGCCAAGTTATTTAAAATCATATCTGAAGAGGATTAGTTTAACTTGTGTGATTGGTTGTCATAAATAATATTTTTGGAATTAATGAGATTTGATAAAGCTAAAGCTAGAAATCTACTTTAACCTCAAATTCGAATAGTTATTACTTATTAGTTTCAATATTAGAACGACAATTGGTCGAAACTAAATTGCATAAAAACATACAAGAGTAAATCGTACGAAATATATACCAAGGTTAATTGAATGGAAAATTTCAAAATTATAAATATGTATTTCAAATTATAAAAAAATACATGTATTCATTACAAAATGAACATTGCATGGATGATATTAATGAAACAATATGTTTATACTTTAATTTAAATAATACAAAAATAATATCTAGTCACTTGTCAGAAATCGATATAAATCACCCCCTCCTCTAGATACACATATCTAATCCCCCATTTCACCCAATTACCCTAGCATTTTACCCCAGCAATAGGCTCCTCCTTATTGGGGGATTTTTGAACGCGGAGGAATACTCTTTAAAATGCCACATGCTAAAAATAAGAAAGGTCAAAACTGCTAAAATAGCATACTACAACAGCTGACGGATACACTTTTCTGTGATAGTACATTAATTGTACACAATGTATACAGTCCTAATATATAGCCACGTCACTCCAAATTAAAATATTACTATAGTCAGTTATATAATATTTTCTTTGGTCCCTTGTTCGTAGAAAACAGAATATTGAAGGGATAAGAATTATAAAAATGTAACTTCAAGACATGACTCGCACTTATTACCGTTTTGTAATAAGTGCGAGTCGCGATTTTGTAATAAGAGCGGGGGACGCCTGTATTTCATTGTTAAAAAGTATTAATGGTAAAATATCTTCTTAAAAGAATTAAAAAACATAAGCTTTGTTTTAGAAATATTTGGTTTAAGTTTGTTGAGTTGCAACCACTGAGATAATTGATGAATAAAGGATTGTAATTTACTAAAAACATCATTAAAATCATTGTCACGGAAGTAAAAAACTGCATCATCAGCAAATAAAGTGGAATTGAAATTATTTACAATAGACATATTACTAAGATTATTGATAAAAATATTAAAAAGTAATGGACTTGAAATTGATCCTTGGAAGAGGCCAGTGGTAATAGGTTTAAAATCCGATCTAAAATTATTTATTTGTACATACTGTTTCCCATTGCTTAAATAACTGATTATAAGTTTACTAAAATTTCCATCGATACCGTAGTGATCCATTTATTTAGTAATAGATCTTTGTCTACAGTATCGAAGGCTTTCTTTAAATCTAAAAATAACGAAATACAATATTTCTTTCCATTAAAATCCGACACTACATGATTTAAAAATTCCAAAACTGCAAAAGTGGTATACGTCCCAGATCTAAAACCAAATTGGTGTGGGGTTAAAATGTTATCAATATCTATAAAATCTTTTAGGCTATTATGGAGGAGTTTCTCAAAAATCTTATTAAAAATGGACAGAGTAGAAATGGGTCTAAAATTTGCTAAATTATCTTGTGCTCCTGATTTAAAAATAGATAAAACTCTTGCAATTTTAAAAACTTCAGGATATTCACTATTATAAAACGAGACATTAAATTTTTTACATAAAATTGGACATAATTTATTTAAAAAAGGTTTAATTTCATCTCTATGGAAGTTTTTGTTTTTAAAAGATAAGACATCTCTGATCTTAGACTCTGTAAAATCAGTAAAAATAAATTTGCTAGGATTAGGTGGGATAAAAAATAGTAAAATAGTAAAATTTCCAGTAGTTGCCGGTATTTGGTTTACTAGTTCTAGTGCAATGGAGCTAAAATAATCGTTAAAAACATTTGGAAGATCTGAGAAATTTACTGTAATGTTGTTCTGTTTGATTTTAAAATTAGGTCTATTGTAGCGTTTTTTGTTTAAAATTGAATTGATTTCCTTTCAAGTTTCCTTACTATTGTTAGAGACATTTGTTAGTTAGTCTAAGTTGATAAAATAAATATTTAGATTTTCGGAGAACAGTTGTTAGCATGTCTCTATAATAGGTATAAGAGCGTTTTAAAATATTCTTAAAAGTCTCAATAGGGTAAAAAGGAGGTTTATAAGCACATATCAGATTAAAAATTTTTTCATTGAAAATAAAGGACAATGACAAAACTTCAATCTCTTCCATGATTTAATAAGACTATCTAAAATATTCTCATTAAAATTACACCTAGCATACACTGTTATTCCACCACCTCTTCCGTTTCTATATATACAAAATTTGTTTAAACCTTTCAAATTAAAAACATGATCAAAAGAATCCTCCAGCCAAGTTTCTGTCAAGGCAATAAAATCGAAGCAGTGTTCAGTCATAGTTAAAAGTGATTCTAGATTTGCAAAATTTCTCCTACAGCTTCTAATATTTACATTTAATTAACTAATAGTTTTTTGAGGTGGGATAAATTTTTTGAGATCATCTAGTGAAAAACTATTACATTGGACTGTTGGAAACCAGTTATCATAGGTACTATCATTCGGCTGATTCATTGCTATTGTTATTTTGGTCTGGAGTTTTATTTAAAATGTTTACAAACTTGTTAAAAAATTCAGAGGTATTAATTATAAAATATTTAGGATTATCGTTAATTTTTGCGCAAATATTGCCATCAAATATATACACAGACTTGATATGATTATTAGTTTTTCTGAGTTCTTTGAGTTTATAAAGTAGAAGAGATCTTTTTTTCGTTACGTATTCGTTTATATACAGGCCACTTGGTTTGAATTCTTTGAAAATTTATGATTGAAATTTTGTTATTAAAAGAACTAATTTTAATTTTAAAATGCTTTTAGTTTTACCAGATAGAGTGACTGTATCCACAGCTTCAGTCGCCAGGTGTGGAACCACCTTCCTCACCGCTGCAGTTACTTCTTTCTTCAGTTCTACCTTTTCTTTCCTCTCTATCTTGTATAGTAGTTCCCTGTAGGCCTCTCCCTCAATCTTGACAAAAAATTTCAAGGAGTCCTGCTCAACTTGATCCAGTCGGTCTTCTAATCGAGAGATTCCAAGGGTCGAAGAGATAGGAGATCGGTTTGCAATTATCTCGCTAAACAGGGGTGCAACGGTAGAGGGGCCTTGTCCGCTAATTAGAGCATCAGCTGTATTGAGATAGTTAGTCTTGGATGATGGGTTTAAATTATTTTTTTCAATCTGCTCGACTTTCTTCAGAATTTTAGAAGTGAAGCTCACGATTGATTCAAACAGCTCTATAATATCCAGAGAGATATCAATCTTAGCACCGGTTGAAGTTGAAGAAGAGATAGGTGGCTGTGGTATGGTAGTTTTCTTTGGCCTGCCAAAAATTGGAAACGATTTTAAATATCGGACCTATAGGGATATATAAACTAACCTAGAGATGTAGCATCACCCCAATAAGAAAATAATCTTGGAGATCATATAAGTTTAAAACAGGACCTGATATATTCTTCTAAGGATCCACCATAACTTTCTCTCACATTGGGATTTCATCAACACTATATAGCTTCAACGAAATTGAAACTAGCAGCCCTTTACGACCGTGTGTGGTGAATTCGTTACATAAATAAAGGAATTGGCTGTGATAAATTGAATGTGTGGAGCCTAGTGACGAATGTGAATGTTGCGTCATATGTTGAAAAAATGTCAAGACATTTCAAAAATAATTAAAATTAGTACATATATTTACTATTTATTGGCTACTAACTAGACACATTCGAAGTTTATAAAATCTTAGCTTTTGAAAATTAATTCCGGTCGTATATAAAGGGATAGAACTTCCTGCTAGTCAAAATGACTTTCTTTATGTTGCTATTATAAGTGGTATGTTTACTTTTTCTATCAATTATTATTAATAAATAATTGTTTATTACATATACATATGTAACTAAAACTATTTACTGTGCCATTGCTCTTAATAAATAATCACTTATTAAATAGGTAACTATGAAAATGTCACGTATTATTAAACTACAGCAAAAACTCGTAGTAGACCAGCCTCCTAGTAGACAAACCGCCTATTAGACCAAGAAATTTTTGAAACTGTACTGGAAAAAACCTCGTACTAGACAAAACACAATTTTTGTTACCTGATAGTTATTCTAGTGTAAATATTACAAGGAATGTTTATTACAATACTGTTTTGAAGAAAAATCTCTAATTTGAATAATGTATTATATTTATTCATGCTGTTTTTAGGATAAAACATAAGGCAAAATTGGATTCAGATTCAATGGTAAAGTCTGTGCTAAAAAATTGATGTGTAAAGTTATAGAAAACTAGATACAGTGAAGATTATTATAATTTCATATAATGATAATTCAATTGAAGCAAAAAATTCATATTGTTTCTAAATTTGTTTCCGATTTTGGTCTGGTAGGAAACTAATAAAGTGAGTTTCTTACTAGACCAAATAAACTTGGAACGTAACTCTGGTCTACTACGAGGTTTTGCTGTACTAAAGATACCAAGCAAATAAAATGACAGGTTTTTACATTTTTCATAGATTTCGTCAGTTTCAGTCAAAATGAATACTTAGTAATTCCTCTAAAAAAGGTATGTAAGACTTTATGAGTGTTACCGTCTCCGTTATTAGTCCGTTAAGGGTAACCTTGTGTGTCAAACTGTAACGCCGTTGTTAGTCCGTTAAGGCAAGGTTTATTCCCAGACTGTGGTAACCGTCTAACAATTATCTCTTATAGCAACATATCAAGGAGAATGAAAACCATAAGAGAAACCAGATTATTTTATTTGGGAAACTTTAGCTCATTCAAGCTAATTCTTTTTGTTGAATTCAAAAAGAATTCAACAGTTTATTGCCTAAGTGCTTTAGAAAGACAATTCCACTTCTCAAGTATGCAATAATTCATCAAAGAGTACTTAATGAAACCATTATTCTTCACAACAGTGTGTATAATGTATATAACATTCAATAATAATATCCATTTGAAAAGTGCATTCACTCACCATTATATGAAATTACTTCAAATGAAGCAAGTGTTATCGTGCAAGACACATTAAAAAACCTCTCAGATAATGAGTGAAAAATGTTTTCATAGAACTAACACAGCCATAATCAAAAGAACAATGAATTTACTCTAAACATCAAACTGTTAGTATTCTCATTGATCATACAAAATTAAATTGTGATTAAAGCTTAATTAGCTTTAGATTTTTAGATTTTGGGTACCTACAATAGTACCCATCATACTCTTTGTACCTAGTGGTAAAGTTTACAAGTTATGGAAATTCACGTGTTAGAGTAAAACAGAATTAGCAAAACCATGCCTGTCAGTCTGATGGATTTATTTCATTATTTAAACCATAGCATTAGATAATATTATAGTGGAATAATTTATACATGAATTGTTCATAAAGAGGGTTGAAGGTTGATAAATTTCGCAAAATTAAAATGCTTGACAAACTTTATTATCTCGTGATTTTTTTATCGTTTCATGAATATTATGTAAGAAATTGTGAATATTAATAATTCTATAGGTACAAAATTCGATAAATCCAATTCACTAATTCCCACATATATCTTCAAAAAGAGAATAATTAAAAATTATATGGAGATGAATTATCAAAATTAGTACCCTATAGACTATAGAGTAACTTCTGCCTTTTTTTTCAATAATGTCATTTTTGTTTAAAAAGATAATTTATCTTTTTCGCTATTTCTCTATGCTATTTTCCACGAATACCATCTATTCTTAATGAATAAGTTATGTGCCACCGGACAATCTGCGCTATCGGTCGATATTGATCCATCTTTAGTGTATTCATCGTCATATAATGCAACATCGACCGATTACAGATTTTATAAGACTGGGGTGTAATAAAAGCGAGGCCTGCCTGACGTCTGTATAGCAAATAAAACTGTAGACAAATCCGTACATCTCGTAAATCTGAATCGGTTTCTTAACGCATTAGACATTATTGATAATAATAATAACCGCTAACTTTCCATTAACGACGATGACCTAAATTGAACTTAATGTTCATTGTTTATGATTAGTTCATGAATCAGCGAAAATATAATAAATTTAACTGCCGTATGAGAATCTGTAAAGATATGAAGATTTTTATCTTCTTACTTCAATTTTTCACTGCCTGCGTCGTCACTTCACTCTCTGAACAAGAATGGGTGGCAGCTGAGGTAGACATTACGGCTTTAGAAAGTGTTACGTCAGCTCGCAAAGAAGTCCATGTAGTTCCCAGTTCAAGCGTCTGTATTGGCTTAGCTAAGATGTTGGGATGGGTTCACCTAGCTTGCTACTCTCCTTCAGACGGACCAGACTGCACTCTATGGGATTGGCACGCTCTTGTACGCGGAAATTTGGTAAAGGATGGAATTACTGGTCCAACCGATTGCAAAGCCTGGAGATATGACGATGGTTTGTTGAAAAAATATGGAACAGTATGCTGATACTATGCTATAAAGCTATGACTCAGATATTCATTTTAGGTTGAATAATATAGTAGGTACCTACATGTTTTTTTCATCCACAGGATGTGTCCATCCTACCAAAGGTTATTCGTACAGAGAGGATTCAATTACAGTGGATATCTGCCCAGATGAGTTGGAGATGACATGCACAGATGCAGGATTTGTAGATAAAGGTGAGTCGGACTGTATTAGGATTTATTTGAAATATTCACCTATATTGGCACCAATTATACGAAGTTAATATTATAATCAATACATTTCCCAAAATTAACCAAGACAATTTCAATAATAGACATATCCCATATTAATATTATAGGTATGAGATTAACTTACAGACAGTTTTATGATATGATTGAAAAGATTCATACATAACGGGAAGTCCATCTTATCAGAGGTTATCCAAGCTTAGCGTTGAATGTTTTTTTTGTTTCAATCTTTCGAATGAAAGATTTCTACTCATCATCAGAAGGGTGGAAAACCTAATTTTGAAAATGAAATTTTTGACCAATCTTCGTATGTTAGATACCATCTTTCTATTAAAGCTATCTATCCTATAATTTATTATTATTGATTAATCTAATAAATGTTCAGAGTACTGTAGTTCGGAGTTCTGTAGTTCAGAGTACTGTAGTTCAGAGCACCGTAGTTCACAGTACCGTAGTTCACAGTACCGTAGTTCACAGTACCGTAGTTCAGAGTATCGTAGTTCAGAGTACTGAGTTCCATATTTCAGAGTTCCGGTATTCATAGTGCCGTAGTTCAGAGTTAAGACCATTTAGTAAAACCCATCATTCACAGAACCAATCAGCATTACTTAAGACTCAAAAATTACAAATATCAAAATCAAAATCATACAACAAACTTAATCAATAGATTATTGTTACATTAATGAATAGTGTAGTTCAATTATTTCTCAAATATCTTAACTCATAATTATCCCTTTGAAAGTCATATTTGATAACACATATTAGCTTTAATTTAGGAAAAAAAACTATTCTGAAAGATTGTAATCGAGGAAACTAAGCACTTTACAAAATGTCAACAAATTGCCATGGAAGCGTTTCTGGATCGGAAACTGCAAACTAAATTCCCACTTCTTACGTCACCGGTTGAGAACTTAAACTGTAAAATGAATTAATATCAAATGAAACATACAGTACCTATTAGTTTCTGAGTATTTTCAGTTTCATTTTAGAAAACGTATTACTCATTACCCTAATGTGAATTAATAAACGGGCTTAATTTTAAAAGATATGTAAATTATATATTTATAAAGATCCAGTAATCCCGAATATCATAACTAATTTAATAACTTAATCGATGGGGTCATAAGGCAGCTAAATGACACTAGTGCCTCCATTTTTGACATGGCTGTCATTGGTCTTACGTTAAAACAGTCCTGATGTAATGTCTCAAATGAAACGGTCAGAAATGCTCTATGGGGCTTGAGACCAGAGAACAAGGCAATCAAGTCATGAGAGTCTCTCACTAGATGCCCAGAGATATGAGGAAAGAAGTTGTAACCCTTCAAGCATGAGATTGTGCGAAGTAATGCAAGAAAATCATCTTTTGTCAACGAGATAATTGCAAACTATTGGGCCAAGGGAACAAGTACTCAACAAAAGAGGCAATGTAGGATTGGATTTTTAGGTTTACACCCTCTGGTATTCGGAAAGGGCCAATCAACGTTTCACCAATGATGCCCGCTTAAAACATAAAGCCACAGCCTCCTTGTTGACGACGAAACCAGTGTGGATAAACAGCTTTAGTAGGATCCAAACTTTAACCCATCCTTCCAGACAATCAAGGATGGCTCTTTCCTCATCTGTTAAAAGAACAAGTAGGAAGTTTGTTTTCATGTAATTCCGTGTACATATAATACCATTATCCTTATGGGTCTTGTCCATAGGAGGCCTGGAAATGGGCTCCACGTTCCTTGTCGTCTCATTTAAGAAACTGTTTGGATAACTAATGACAGCCTTGTCGAAAATGGAGGCACTAGTGTTATTTGGCTGCCTTAAAACCTGCCTGGGTAGTTTTCACATATTTCGAGGGGAAAAAGCTTCTTCTCGTACCCTCATCACTCCTTGGATTGGTGTCGGGATCTTTCACAATAGAAACTATGTTTCTCTTATCCCTCCCAAATTCATTAGCTAAATATAGATGAGTCATCCCTTCTGCAGGACCTGTTACAATTTTTACCCTCTCGGTAGAAGTTAATCGCCCATTTTTTGGCCTTTTCACAGAGCTGCAATAAAGCGATGGACAGTTAAGATGCCTTCAAAATACATAAACGTTCATAACTTTCCAATTTTCTCATGGATTCGAAAAATGTTTCAGCAAGATACTAACATAGAAGTAATCTTCCAGTGACCAAATTTTCACTACTGTATGATCAATATTATTAAAATTATTCACAAAATAGTGATCTGCAATAAAGCGATAGACGCAGTTTATATTGAATTATTATTAAATGCTAATGCTAAAGTATAGTACGATAATAATTGCATTCGATAAAATTGAAATAAACAATGATTAAATTAAATAAAGAGTGTAGTTTAATGCCAAAATACCAAGACTTTGGTTCTAATATATTATTTACTGTTCTCTAGTTTTCTTAGTGAAAAGGTCAAAAGTAATTGAGACAGGGTCAGATTTGAACAGGTTTTTATTCAGTTCAATCATAATACAAATAAGAAAGAAAAATTCAAACGTTGAAACTCTCTAAGTGTAATCAGATTTTATATGTCTATTTAAAATATGATTTTAGATGTGAAGGAATCTATTGGATTTTCAATCACTCATGCTTGTTAACATAACAAGGAACGAAAAAGAATTCAACAGTATCTAGCCTCAGTGCATTAGTATGACAATTCCACTTATCAAGTAAGCAATAATTCATAAAATAATTCATAACCTTCAATTATTAGAACAGTGTGGAATGTGTGGCATTATATCACTATGGATAACAATATCCATTTGAAAAGAGCATTCACTCACCAATCCCGTAAAATCAGAAAAATTAAAAACATGTATTATCGTAAAAGCCACATTAATTATATGGTCTTTTTAAAATAGATTGAAGATAATGAGTGAGGAAAGTGTTCATAAATCTAGCTCAGTATAATCAAACGATCAATGCACTTTAAGAATCAAACTCTGTCTGTGATTGATTCCAATTATGACAAAATGGAACCCACCTTAATGTAGCTCTAAGTATTCAGAATAACTTTGTCATTAGCTTCGATAGGACCTATTCTGCATTCTGTATCAAGTGTTAAAGTTTACAGGAAGGGGATTGCTTATTTGGATCTCACATCAAATGATTTGTTGACAAGATGCATTAAATAAAAGGACACAACACCCAAAATACAGTCTCCACGCTAATTTATGGAACAAGAATTACTTGAGTTAGGCAATTTTTTTTCCGAAAAAATTCAGTAAATTTGGGTATCCGGCGGATTTTCCGATAATGAATTTGCCGAAACCAAATTCTCCGAAAACTAATTCTCCGAAAACTAATTCGCCGAACCCTAATTCGAGGAACCGGATTCTCCGAATACGAATTTGCCGGAACCCAAATTTGTCGAAAAAGGATTCGCCGAAGCGAAGATTTGCCGAAAGACAAATTCGCCGAAAGTCAAATTTACCGAAAGACTTATTCAAAACCAAAAGTAAAAATATACAAAAAGTTACTGAAAATAAACGAAATAACGAAATCATAACCCTTAGTTGCACAAAAATTGATCCTAAAACTGTCGACGAAACGTCTTGTCGACGAAATGTCTGTCGACGAAACGTCTGCACACCTTATTTTGGATTCAGTTGTTAATAGTATAATATAAAATTGTTAGTAATGAATAACATAATTATTAGTTATGTTAATACCTTCCCAATATACCTCTGGCTTCAACGATGCTTGCATGAATAAATTTGTTTCAGTTAAAAACATTGATTTCTATCAACTTTTTATTTGTAATGCTAGTTAGCGGAACACAAATTTATATAACAACAGCAATGTCAAATTCATATTAGAAATGTGTTTTTATATGCATTACATATAATGATGAGAACTACAAAGTTCCACAGAATGTTCTTTAAATACATTAAATTTAATTTTGGACAAATTCGTCATTCGGAAAATTTGTCCTTCGGCAAATCCGTATTTCGGAAAATTGGTTTTCGGCAAATTTGGGATTCGGCTAAAACGTATTCGGAAAATCCGTTTCGTCGAATTCGTTTTCGGAAAATTTGGTTTCGGCCAATTCGATTTCGGAAAATCAGCCTAGACCCGTAAATTTGATCTCGTGAAAAGTTCATTTTTTCGACTTGGAAAAGGCATCAACTCTTACAGTTTTTGAGCTAGAGATATGAGGTTCGTTTCATTTTCTTCATAAATGAAAGGCTCACTAAGTAACAACTGTTTTTTTTTCAATTTCTCAATGTATGAGGAAGTTTGATTAGATATATAAGATAATCAATGTTTTTGAAAAAAATAGAATTGTTTTTACCGTGGCCAGTAAATTCCACCGCGGAAAATTCCCCCGCGGAAAGTTCCACCAGGAAGATTCCACCGCCGTTAGATGCAAGATGTGGAAAATTCCACCGCGGAAGATTTCACCATTTTGAAAAAAATATACACATAAACATTATAAATAAACAGTTTATTTTAAAATGTATTTCTAAGTCTAGGTTATTGATAATTATAAACGAATAAATCTTCTTTTTAAATATAAAACAATTATTAATATTAAATATTTAAATTGTTAATAGTGACAGACTATGACGCAGGTATTGGAACACCAACCTGTGGCAACACTGATAAATTTAGCTTGTTGAAACCATCAACAGAAACACTAAAGTACAGATTTTAATATTTGGTACAAAAAATTTTTTTGTTATGTTTCATTATTGAAAAGGTTACTGTTTAGCAGCAATATGACAAGCATGTTTTTAATGTCTATTTCTTTAGAGTCAATTTAAATCAGACACCTGCTGAACCGCATTTATATTAAGATGTTGCATATCAACAGAAACTCTGTACGTGTTATGATTTATATATCTTATGTGAGTTTTAATTTATGATTTTTATTCGTATGTCTGGGGTTTCAGGTCGAATCTAGTTAATGTACCGCAATTTACCTGTTTAACTTTATTTTCAAAATTTAGTTGAAACACATCATATTTAAACTCTATTTAGTAATAGTTTCAAAAGAGATTATTGAACAGTACAGAAAGTTTCAGCTTTGTAATTTTTTTTATATTAAAATATATCGATACAAATTAAACATTTTATTTCAATATGTGTCAAATTGATTATCGTCGTTGATTTAAATTGTAATATATTTTGGTACATTTAAAACTTGGGTGATAGATTTTATATAAAATAAAATTTATGTTACAAACAAAATATTATCCTTAATTTCAGTTTCAACATAGATATGTTTAAAGGAGAATCAAACGGATTCTAAATTGTTGGTCACTGGGGCAGTGGAATTTTATTGTTGAATTTCCACGATTTAAATTTTTATTAAAAATTTATTTGATTCATATTTAAAAGATCGTTTGATCTGTCTATTATTTCGTATGTTCGCCTTAGCTTATCTCGTAGTTCTTGACTTAACATAACATATTCTTATAATTTCTTAAATTTCTAACTAATGAAATGTTGTTTGGTTACCACAAAATAAAACATTTTTCTTTAAATAAGTTAATATCAAATGTTATACCTTCTGTAAATGAAATCCAATATTATGCAGTGGAATCTTCCGTGGTGGAATTTTATGGCGTTGGAATATTCCGGCGGTGGAATATTCCATGGTGAGACTTCTCCATCGGGTAATTTGAGAATTTGTCAGACTATGTCATGTTCAGATTAAGATTATATCCTGACTTTTTCCTTATCTTCAAGAACTTATCAGGATATTTACTTTACATGACTCATGGAAACGGTCAGGGAATGGTGGCATGACCCAACATTATTTCCCGATAGTTTCCGGAAATACTCAAGATATCTTTGCAAATAATCTAATTTCTTCAGAGATTCTCCAACTATTTAACACGACACGAAATGTATGATAGCATTACTATTTCCAATATTTTCCCTAATGAAGAATTTCAAAATTAAATTACTAACTTGCTATTTTTTGAGGCACATGCATATAGGTTAGGAAAACACAGATTTACACAATTATAAAGAAACTGTTTATTTAGGAAATCACAGAAAATTTAAATCAGTAGGGTAACTTTAAAAAACTATGAATCTTCATAGGCAGTATAAACTGATAAAAATTTAAATGCAAAGGTAGAAAAGTATAGACAAAGCATATATTTATTGGACAATGTAATTATTTGAATGTGTTATCTTTATGACGAGTGGAAATTAATTAAATTTTTGGACTTTTAAAGTTGCCTTTATCAACTACGAGGTTATTCAAAGAGACATGACGAAAAGAAAGCCTCGCAGAAGAGGGGACAGTGAAAGTATGTTCCATGCACTAGGTCGACTACTCGGCTACAACAGGTAACCGTGTCAACCCAGTGCATGGATGGCAAGAATTAGAAAATTATCCATGGTTATGAAACCTACAGAGTCAGTCTGCTTACCCATGAATATAGATAGCAAGGCAGAAGGAAGTGGAAAGAAGAGGAAATTGAGGAAAAATACGAATGAAAGCTGAAGAAGAAGGGCCCCAAACTAAACCTAAATCCTACAGTATAACAAAAAGGAGGCGTACCAAGAGCCTCAGAACACTAGGGAGATGGGGGGATTGGCAATAATGTTACGAATGGAAAGAATTGCCATGCTTTTTTTCGCTCGTTGATGAATTCGGATGTTCCAACATCTTATGATGCTTCATCCATTTCTAAGCAAGGTTTGAGATTAGCTGTGAAAAATTGGTCATGCTCAGACTGATTTCAAGTAAATATCCTGTGCATCCTTCAATCCGGAGACAAAATTTGCCCTAACTCCGTTGACGACTCTCTCTTGCAGAGAGTTAGTTCTCTCCCAGCGGTACATTCCATACTCCTTATTCAACTTGGTGATTTTAGGCATCTAGAAAACAGAAACATAATTAAAACTATGAATAAATTGGGGAGTATGAACTATTCTATTCCATTCAAACCCACTATTCAAATTGAACGGTACACTAACCGTAGTGGAAATGGCATCTTGGACAGAATTTTTTTTCTCCTCTCAAATTAGTTGATCGTCACTGGAGGTGTTAGGTGCAGTCATATCTGAAAATAAAAAGAAATATCAATTCAATGTATCATCAAAAAAGATTTGTTGAAGAAAATAGATAAATTGGGAAATTCTTTATCACTTAAAAAAATGCGAACACAATAGTTGAATTGATATTATTTTATGTAAATAGAAGCTAGATGACAGGAATTTTACTGAATCTAATAGGGGGGGGGGGGTAATTATTTTCATAATTTCAAATCACTCTCATGAGTGTGAGAATGATTTGAAGTGCACAATGACGACTACACTATCTGTCCAACACAACGCCAAATCTACAAGAGAACAAGTAACATGTCAACCACAGACTTATGTCTATGAGAGAATAAGTTGAATTAAATGCTGATAAATTTATTTTCGAAATATTTTCAAGAATTTGTCTTAAGAATGAAACTGTAATGTAGTTTGTTGTATCCGCTAGTTTGTTGTACTGCACACTTCATGATTGTTTAATGACCTGGCAGGGGGGTTCGGGGGGCGGCACGCCCCCCGATATACATAGCGTACTGTCCTTTTATCTGTGGTGCACAGCCATGCTGTGGTCATCGGCAACACTTTTTCCGTTACTGGAGTGTTTAATATCGGCTTAAAATTAATATACTAAATGCTTTAACTTCTGCTTAAATTAAATACAAGAAACTTCAAAGAAACTGTCAGAATAGAATGTTGCCGTATAAGAATAATTAATAATAAAGTGTTTTCAAGCCATGATGTTCATCATTAGTGGTTCTTTTATTAGAAGCCGTAATTAGCTACAGTGCCGTAATATACCTGTTTTACCCTAAATACACAGATACGAGCATCTAGTAGAGTAAAAGGGAATCAATTAAAAATTAAAGGTACATTTATTTATAGTAATTAAACACTACTTACCCCATTCTTCAACGGACTGTAGAATAAAACTATCACTTGAGTAGTACTAATCACATACTGATAAATTAAAAAAAATAATTACTTTTGAAAATTGTAACTGTAAAATAAACAGAATTTAATTACTAATAATTACACCATGTCAGTTATTAAACAGTAAGACAGTAATAAAATAATTCTCTAATTCGATCACTGATGCCGTGTATCATAACTATAGAACCTTCTCTTAGGAAAGATGGTTAATAAATGTCAGCATCTGAGATGAGTGACAGACTGTGAAGCTGTAGAGTTGCCATTAACTATTAAAAATTAGAGTCACTGTACTTTAATACATTATATAGAAGCATCAAACCAGTAACTAAATTAAATATTTATGATCACGATTTATCAACTAGATAAAAATGGAATTATTTTCACTGTGAAAGTAGACATAAGTATAAACATTATCGATAAGAAATGGTTGCCATAGTAACTTTAGTTCTGAATATAGCATGACCTAGAAGGCATAGAGATAAAGAGTTTCTAAGCCCCGCCGCTACATTAATTATTGAAATTAAACCAATACAGAGACATCATACAAGCCTTTCACTATGCCCAATCTGTTTAGAATGCGCTAAACATCTTGGCAAGAGTGTAGAACATGTATTATAGTGACAGAAAGTAGGAGATAATTGTGAAAAAATACATTTTAAAATCCATTTCACAGTATTACGGACGGCACAGAGCCCAAGCCCACATAGCACGACTTAGCTAGAAGAATTCCAAATTGTGGGCGTGGCCGAAAATAAACCAATTGCTTGAAGAATTCCAGAACTTTTCCACTTGTTCGATTATGAGGTGGGTGGGGCTTAAGGAAACGACGTTTTCTATAAACGTTTGAGAATAGTCAATATATTTTTTAATTTTAACCAAGCTAATAAAGCAATAATGAATGTAATGATTTAAATAGGTAAATAAATTAGGTTTGTGATAGTAATCAAGTATCATATCAGATTAATAAAATATTGGTGAACGATATTTATATTAAAGGGGCAGTAAACATGTTGTAACTTTAAGTAAAAAATGTTTTAATTAGTTATATACAAGATTAAATTTATTCGTCTGGAATACAACGAACAACAAGAAAAAATGCATATTAATATATGTATCTTCGGACATGTTCACCGCACTGGCAAGAATAGCGCTGCAATCTGTTTATTTAAGTTATCCTTTAACCAAGTCCTAAACATAAAAACTGTTCTTGATACTAAATACACGTCAATGATTAGCATTAACTGTAAAATATAATACAAACTAAAGTGTAATATATATTAAACTGGAATGTAAATAGAAACATACAAACCAAACGTGCAAAATTATCAATATCGTGCGCATGCGCTCTATTATTTGTGGTACCTAAGATGTTCACCAGAAGATGGCGCTGCAGTTGAGAATGAATGACATTTCTTAAATGAAATTTTGTTATATATTATGACATCACTCTTTTGGTAAATAATATCCCTCAATCGATTTATTAACAGTAGAAAAATAGTTTGCCCAAAGATGTACTGCCCATCTAATAAGAGCCGCGTCCGTCAGTCCGTCTGTACGTCCATCAGTGTGTCACACTTTTTATTAAGAAATACATATTAAAAGGAAAAACAAATCATTTGTGGCAGTATCATGACTACGGGCTACAATGATAATTATTGGCACTAACTATTTAAAAAAATTAAATTTTTGTATCCATAATACATAATTTCATTCGAATATAATTTAGATTCAATAACAGGTACTGTACTAGTTTAAATAACTTAGGGGAAATTCTAAGTTATCGGAAGGTTCCACAATGCAGGATCATTTTAATTTAACTTTTATTATGGATATCCATGATATTCGCAGTCATAATGTATACAAATTAGCATAACGGGTAATAATAATCATTGTACTTTTGTTGCCACACATCAGCTGGAATTAACTTCGCTGGAGTTCGTTTTATTGGATCATATTATGGAACATTTATTTCATTTAAAGCTTATTCTTATTAATAAATGTTATAATATGTTCTTAAATTTTTATTTACTTTCATTATCTACTTTCATTATCTATCATAATATGTTCACTCGTGGAAATAGTCAGACTATATGTTTGGAATTTATCAGGATATGTACACTTGTGGAAATAGTCAGACTATATGTGTGGAATTTATCAAGATATATATGTTCACTAGTGGAAATAGTCAGACTATATGTATGGAATTTATCAGGATATGTACACTTGTGGAAATAGTCAGACTATATGTGTGGAATTTATCAGGATATGTACTAGTGGAAATAGTCAGACTATATGTGTGGAATTCATCAGGATATATACACTTGTGGAAATAGTCAGACTATATGTGTGGAATTTATCAGGATATGTACTAGTGGAAATAGTCAGACTATATGTGTGGAATTCATCAGGATATGTACACTTGTGGAAATAGTCAGACTGTTTGTAGAATCTATCAGGATATGTGTACTATTCCAAATAGTCACACCATGTCCGTGGAATCTATCAAGATATGCACTATGATTCCTGGTGGAATTCGCCAGACTATTTAAAATGGAATTTTATTACTATGAATCCTTATTCAATAAAATTTTAATTTACTTTCGTATCTTAATAAAATCCAACTTCATGACATTAAAGCAATATAGTTGATTTGAATATGGTATGAATTTTTGATGAATATTCAGTTATTTATCTCTAACAATACCCGGAGAGTACTTTTTCCCATATTTACTTTACCATGACTTTTGATGTTTGGAGAAGTCTGTGGTGGAACTTACCAGTGGTGGAACTTACCTAGTGGAACTTTCCGTGGTGGAATTTTCCGTGGGGGAATTTACCTAGAACCGTTTTTACAATTCTTTTTAGATGAATTTGAAAAGAATAGCTCTGTAAATTTGTAGACAACTAAATTTTGAACAAGATGAAACCAACCCTATGTATCTAACTCGAAAATTGTATGAGTTGATGTCTTTTAAAGAACTCTTCTAATTGGTTTATTTTGGGGGTGGGGGTGAAGGGGGCAAAATTCGGAAAAATCGTAAATAAAAATATTTCATTTGAATAGTTGCATTAACCCAGAAAATGTTCAATTTGTAATTTAATTAAACTTTATTTTATTTTAGGGAGACTTCTCCCTTAAAATGAAACAGAATTACCATACATGCCTGTCTGTCTGATGGATTTAATTCCCTATTTAAACCATAGCATAAGAAATATTTGAATGGAGTTTGCCTAAATAAATTATTTGAAGAATTTCAAATTTCAAAATTAAAAAGCGTGACAAGTTTCAATTTCTCGTCATTTTTATATCATTTCGTGAATATTGTGTAAGATATATGATTATTAACAATTATGTTGGTATAAAATTTGACAAAAATCCGAAACACCAAATTCCGTTCGTATAAAGAGAATAATTTCTAATTATATAGATATGAATTATCAAAATTAATACCATTTATAAAAACTGCATACATTTTTCTATTATTTGATTTTGGTCGCTATATGCCCATTTAATACGAAAACCATCTATTCTTAATGAATATTCAAGGCGTCATCGTGCGATCTTCCCTGTTAGTCGATCGCGCTACGCAATTTATTGATGTATCGTTAGCATATACATTGTGATATACGGCTGCATCGAGGCTATTGCGCATTCTCGAGCTATTGAAGGCAACCTTGAGAATAATTATAAAATTGTAGAATTTAGGTTAGCGGTTTGGTTATGGTCGGGGAACTTATTTATTGTCGAAATGATGGCGTTTGTACACATGTTTTTGTATATTTCATTAAATGAACGGTCTACGAAGCAAGTTTTTGATGATGAAATCTATTCCAAATATAAATATAAAGTTTGGGTAAGAATTGATGAATGAATGGGTTATAGCATTTAGGTATATTCAACTCCCGTATATTCAACCCCAGGTATATTCCACCCCGGTGAATTCCACCCCAAAGTCAAAGATTTTTAGATTGGCATTTGCTAAATACTGCGTACGCATAAAGAAATAACTCAGACAATATCCTTAGACATTTGGTCAATATTTAGAGGTAGCTCAATTCAATTGAAATTGTACAAGTTAATATAAGTTCCTTCTTAACATGAAACTGAAGTATATGCTCTCACAATAACGGTTGAAAGAGGTGCGGAGGGGGTTAGACTGGAAGAGTCTAACCTTTTTGATTACAAAAGTTGCTGTTTTAGATTCTGTGGGGAAAATTAGGTGATAATTTTTGTATATTGGAACCTGAGTTCTAATCTGACGATTCTAGATTCGCACTTGTCCGTCGATTTTGAAAGCTGTTGCGTCAGTGATTTCATAGCGTGAGGTTGTCTAATATTGATCCTTTCTCAATCGTTTTACTGTGATTTACCTAGTGTTTCTTTGTTGGAATACGTGGCTTTGAAAGTCGTTACTGGAGGGCGGATTCTCTTCGTATGAAATACAGATAAGTGGTATTTGTAGCGGGTCAAGCGTAGCTGCCGATTGTTTGTTAGATTAGGGTTCTAACAATCTTAGACCAGACTGTATTCTGGTGGCACGGTGTCTGCCGAGATTGCGTTGTTTGTGTTGGAACAAAAACTGCAGAATCAGGTATTCTGTGTTATTTGTAGGATAACATTGTGGTGTTTTGGTAACGCCGGGTGGTCGGTGGGAAATTTTGGACCCAGCGGTGTCCGCTTAGTCTTACAAACTATCTAGGTCTTAAGAATTGCAGAGACTAAATCTGTGGATACCACCACACCTGTGGAAGAGGAGACTGCTGCTTCATTGAAGCAACTATGCTCTGCTATTGTGGCTGCCCGTGGTCCAATTTTGGACAGATTACAGAGTGCCGTGGGTCATTTTTCTGGGACTGGTGACAATGTTGTCCTGTGGTGTGAAAACATCGAAAGGAGGTGCAAAGCTGAGTCTGTTGGGCCGGAGGAGATAGTAGAGTATCTCTTGGCTGGCAGTGCTGTCCGTGTGTATAGACAACTTACTGTCGCCGAGGCTTCTCAGTGGGAAGTCGTGAAGGGCCTACTTGCTGAGTATGGCCTGCCGTGCCACGAGGCATATCGCCAGTTCAAGGTGCGAAAACTGGGTCCTGATGAAAATGTCGATGTTTAAGTTGATGATCTGCAGCGACTTGTTGCGAGGGAGGAACCGGAGTCAGACACCATGGTGTTTAAGGCTCAGTTTTACGAAAGTTTGCCTGCAAGAGATTTTGAGTGGTCCGTAACGCGTCCTGATGCGTTTACTGCTGGTGTTCCATTCAACAATGAATGTATTTTGAATATTAGCATACCTATGTAGGTTTTAATAATGAAAAATAGCATATTTTATTCCATATTAAGAGAACTTGCCTGCATTTTCAGCCAAAATTTTTGGGACGAAACTTTAAAGTACTAGGCGATAGACCATAGATTAGCTCATTGTTTGTATGGAAGCTGCAGTGGCTAGAGCAGGGTGTCAGAGTGTACTAGTAGACAAACTAGAAGTCTTTTATTTGGATTATTCTGTGCAGTGCCTCTAGCTCCAGGTCCGGATTCCAATAAATTCTCGGTTAGTATGAAGAATAGGATGCTTGAATTTTCAATTTGTAGGATCTTGTTACCCCTCCCTATCCTGGTGAAATTTTAGCTAGTGCTGACTCAAAGATAAGCTGGTTTTGGCGCATAGGACATAGTTCCGAGGCCCTGAAATACCATGCGATGTCAATGAGTCACGGCAACAGCAGTCTGACAATTGCTACTGCCTTGCTAAATTAATAGTAAGCTATGGACTGGGAGGGGGCAATCGGTTATGTGATATTGTTTAATTTTTCTGTGATATAAAACTTTAACCTGTAATGTGTATGAGCCTATATTTTATTATTCGTTTTTTAGAAGCTAAGACCATTTAATAAATTTCAGAATCAGTTGTCCAACACTGCATGTCGTTTCCTTCACCGGATAGCTAGGGGCAAACTGCCCGAACAGCTGGCTTCACTCAGATTCTTGCAGAGGTTCGTGAACGGGTGACTGCTAAAAGGTCTGTTACCGAGTGACATTATCAGGACGATACTGTTGCTGCGGGTACGTCACATGAGGACAGTGAGAAAGGTTGTTTCCGTTGTGGTGGAGACCACTTTGTTCGTCAGTGTGACAAACCTCACACTGGACGGTCTCGGAGCCGTGGACGGCCAACTGTTAAGGCTAAGGTCGGTCGGAAGCAACCAGGTTGTTTCAGATGTGGGAAGTTGGGACATATCGTCCGTGACTGCACAATAGTTGTGGAAGCTGCTCCTGTAGCGGCAGTTGGGCCTGAAATTGCAGCTGAGCCTGAAAAGGCAGATTTCCAGGATGGAGGCGCTTGCGGGGGCGACCCGTCTCCATGAATGGAAATCGAGTAAGTCGAAGCTTACGTGGCACCCGGTTGTGCGGAGTGACACCTGAGGTGCTACTCGTTGTGGCTGGTGGTTTGACTTCGAGTCAGATGCCAGTCGTTAAGGCTGTGGTAAACGGCCGCATTTTAATGTGCCTTGTTGATACAGGCAGTGGGCTTACTTAAGTGGACGCCCAAGTGGTTGGTGGGAACTCTTGTGCCAGTAGGCGCGTATTTAATGGGAAACATCTTTCGAAAGCGAGGCCATTTGTTACGGCTGATGGTAAAACCTCTACTCAAGGCTTTGAATGTGGTCTTCCTTTAGGACTGCAGGTCATTGTTTTTGGTTGACTGGTATTGCAGTTGATGGGTTGGCAAAATTAGGCGTTGATTGCCTCCTTGGAGGTGATGTGATTGATCACATGGGAGAAGTTATGGTTCGCCGTGGAGCTGACTCAAAGTATTCTATACGGTGGGGGAAACCTCAACCTATGGAGTACTGGAGGATCGTTAGACGGAATAAACGATTCGACACCTCAGTTTTGTCTCGTAGCTCTGCTGATGGGGTGGTTTCCTGCGTTACTGCACCGGTTGAGATCACCGACAAAGATTTCACAACCAGGTTTACTAATGGAAAGTGAACCGCACATTGGCATTGGTCTTCGGATGAACCGGTGAAGCTACAGACGAGGGTTGGTGAGTATCGAAGTACTAAAAGACCGCATGTACGTGAAAAGTATAATGCAGAGATCCAAAGCTGGATCTCTAAGGGTTGGTTGGTCTCGTTAAAGGGGGCTGTTAAAGGGATAATACCCCTTCTTGCCGTAGTCCAGCCGACGAATGACAAGATTCGGCCAGTTATGGATTACCGCGAGCTCAATGAGTTTGTGGAGAGTCAAACTGGTGATGATGCAGTTGCTATATGTAACGTCAAAGTTCGCAAGCGGAGACAGCTGCAGTGTGAACTGAAGTTTGTAAATCTCAAATCTGCATACCTGCAAATCCACGTTGCTGAAGAACTATGGCAGTATCAGGTGGTGAGGTATCAGGGTGAAGCCTATGCGTTGACTCGTTTAGGGTTTGGATTGACATCTGCACCACGAATAATGTCGATGGTTTTGACGAAGGTTCTTTCGTTGAATGATGATGTGCGACGTGGCACTGATCACTACATTGACGATATCGTGGCTGACGAGTCTGTAGTTAGTGCAGAGCGTGTGTGTCACAATCTGTAGCGTTTTGGACTGGAGCCTAATGAACCTGTCGGTCTTTAGGGAGATCGCCTCTTAGGGATCGCATTGCATAAGGCTTACGATAATTTTTGTATATTGGTACCTGAGTGCTAATCTGACGATTCTGGTAACGCCGGGTGGTCGGTGGGAAATTTTGGATCCAGTGGGGTCCGCTTATTCTTACAGATTCTCTGACAGAAACTTCCGTGGTCAGAATCTCTCCACGTAAAATAAAATATTAATTTCCAAACTTAAAACCCTGTTCAATAATCCCCATCTCCCAATCAAAAACCTCCTGGTCAAAAAGAAACATGTAAAATACCCCTGGTGTAAAAAAAGCCTTCGGTCAAAAACCATTTTACACTACTTTTACTCGATGTCAAATTACCAAATTCAAAATAAAATAACGATTAAGAAGTACTATATGACATTATATTATAGTTATATCGCTTTTGTGTTGTCGATAGTGGAGAAAATCAGCTTGTGATTGAAAATCTAAATCTAGCATCTGATAAAGAGGTAGCTTTCACACAACCTTTGAACCTTTCCTTCTGCTGCTCTATAACATGTGTAGTGAAAAATAATTAGTTTGTGATTGAACACCAAAACTTTGATTTATTACAATGAAAATGCCAGTTATCTAGTATTATTATATGAAATATTAATTAATGATTAATATTAATAACTAACCAAACCTAACCCGTAAAGCGCGTTGGAACTTACCGAAGTGGAATATACCTACCCGGAATGGAGTATACCAAAGTGGAATATACCCGGAGTGGAGTATACCGTGGTGGAATATACCGGGATGTAATTTACCTGAGTGGTAAAACGGTCACCGAATGAATGCATACTAATCTGTATAGCTATTAATTGTTTGTTTCATGAAAGCAAAATTATGCCACAAAATATGTATTAAATAATAATTATTATAAACAGATCTTATGCTTCTGAAATTATGGAACATACCGATAACACGGACGTTTTTAAATTAAATAATTAAACGTAACACTAAAAAGTACCTATTTCCAATTTTTGCATAGTCACATTTAATAATTTACCAAATTATATTTAGTAGTACATTATGTACATGAATTTTATATATATTCACTGATAGAAAAAATTCTGCTATAATTACTACTCCCTGAACCAATTGCTCCAATAACAATCTGATAATAACAACTTTTATAACTTTGCGATATGCTTCGTAGTTATTACAGATTTTATAAGACTGAGGTGTAATAAACATCAAATAAAAGCTTTAGACTGATCTGTATATCTCTTAACTTTGAATAGATGTCGTAACTCATTTGACACAGGCGGTAGTAGTGGTAACTTTCTACTATTGAAGATGACCAAAAATAAACTTAATATTCATAGTTTTTAATTAGTTCATGAATCAGAAAAAGTTATAATTGATTTAACTGCCGCATTAAAATTTGTATAGATATGAAGATTTGTATCTTCCTTTTTCACTCTATTGCTGTCGTTGTCAGCGCACTCTCTGAACAAGAATGGGTTGCAGCTGAGATAGACATTACGGCTTTAGAAAGTGTTACGTCAGCCCGCAAAGAAGTTCACGTAGTTCCCAGTTCCAGCGTATGTATTGGCTTAGCTAAGATGTCGGGATGGGTTCACCTTGCTTGCTACTCTCCTTCAAACGGACCAGACTGCACTCTTTGGGATTGGAATGCTCTTGTACACGGAAATTTAGTAAAGGATGGAATTACTGGTCCAACTGATTGCAAAGCCTGGAGATATGACGATGGTTAGTTGAAAATAATTTGAAACAATATGCTGATACTATAGCAAAATATTCATTCTAACTTGATCAATCATCTTTTTTTCTTTTCTTTGATTCACAGGATGTGTCCATATAACTAAAGGATATGCGTACAGAGGGGATTCAATTCCAGATGATATCTGCCCAGATGAGTTGGAGATGATATGTACAGATGCAGGATTCGTAGACAAAGGTTAGTCTGACAGTGTTGCGATTTATTTTAAATGGTTCACCCGCATTGGCAATGAATCTTATAAATAAATCAAATGGAGTTATATATCATAATCAACACATGTTTTACATACATCCAGGAAAATTCAAATATAGCTGTATCACGTCTAAATAATAGGTACAGCTATGATATATACTTACGTTCAGTTTTATTATACATAGATAGCTTAGTTAAGACACGATGTATTTATATATACTTAGTTGTCTAAACGGTGAGATTAGACAACTAAGTTTAAGTGTCAGATTCAATTAATTCAATACTAAATACAATAATAATATAGTTTTTTATATATTCAATGATCAGTATATTACAACGGTGCAATGCTTAAATGCACAATTTGTAAAAAAATGAATAATCCAAGAAAATTAGAACTAAATATAAATAATATAATATACTATATAGACATAAACAAGAATAATAGAGCATTTTTAAACTTTTTAAAAATAAGTGTGCCTGTAAAATGAAGATTTATACGAATTAGAGGAAGATCGAGTATATCAATTAGACAAGAAAAGTTTAATTGAAGTGAGCAGTTCATACGTTTGTTTTTCAAATAGTGAGAGCAAATAATCTGTGACAAATTTCTATAAACTAACATTTCTGTTTCTACGTGAAAAGTTTGTTTCAGCTTTCATTTCATTTCAGCTGAGAATAATTGCCAAAGATTATTTGGATCCAAATGGAGCAATTTTGAGTTGTTTTAATATGTAGTTTGACAATAGAGAGATATCATTTTGAGAAAATGATCAGGGACAAAATAGCATATAAATGAATTGAAATAATCATAGGTATAATCTCCATAACAACAAAAGGACAGTAAGTAGTACGAAATTTCTATCCTGAATCATTCTAATTTACCAAAATTCATGCGAATTGAATTTTTGCAACCAACTGTAATAGAACAACAATATAGCTGTCTCGGTTGCAATACGACTTATACAACGAATAATACAAACTGATCTACACATCTTCTCACATATCATCTTCAGTTTGTTCAAATGTTATTCAAATTTTAGACTTCAATTTGTAAATCTACTCAGAAATTGAAAAATATCAGAACTTCCATCGTACCACTTTATTAATACAATTGATCTTAATTCAGATTTGATCGTGGAATTAATCACCAAAATAACACTATTTTGCTACTCCAAATCCTATTATGAACTAGTTTATTTGTTTATCCAGTCTGACTAATTAGATGGACTCGAAAGCATATGAAGTAGCGTTATCAGCGTGGTGAAGATTTTCTCAGTCAGGAAGTCATGATAGGTACTGCACAATGTACACTGCACTTCTCATTTATTTAAGTATTAAACAAAACAGACTGCGTAACTGATAGGCTCTGTATCCGCAATTTGTTGGATACAGAACATAGCATTGATAGAAAGTAGTATTTAACAATAATGTACGACCTAAATAATTATGGGAAATACCAGAGTGAGACATTACAAATTATCATAGTGAAATAGCCGCTGCTGCTGGCAAAACAGTCCTCCTGGAAGAAGAAGAATAACTTTAACTGTAGGCCGATTCGGAAGCTTTCTTTTTATGACATTTTTTTGAACAATTTGAGTAATTATTTTTTTAATATTTCTATCAAGATACACTGTGTCACTATCGAAGCCATGAAAAGAGTGGGTGGGGTGGGGCAAGACCGCCCCGACCCCACAACTAGAGTGCTCACCTTAGTTTATATAATTATATTTAGGGTTATTTTATTTATTTTGATTCCCACCTTCCGTCATCTTGTTTCTTAATGTATCTATTAATTATTTATATGGATTAATTATTAATATAGTTGCTGTCCACTTGTTCAATAAATAAATATTGTAAAAATAATGCATGCTATATGTGCATTTAAATGACCAGGAATTGATTGACCAGAATCTAGTGACTGGGAATCAAATGTCAGACCAGCATTAACTATATATTTAAGATACAGTTTTAAAAATCTCATAACCATCACAGAGTTAAACAAAGAAAAGCAAAATTCGTATACGAGATACCAAACCCAACTGTAGAAAATTATTTCCAACAGTAGCAAAATACATATATCTCGTTCATTTGCAACATTGTTTTGACAAATGTCGCTTAAAATAAGTTCAATAGCGATTTTGTCACTGCCTGAGCTTATCACTGATTTATTGTAGACCATATTACTTAAGAGTTTTTTTAATATCTTGATTTCCCTACGAAATCAAAAAATTACCATAGAATCAGGGTATCAATATCTCGATAACGAAGATTTTTTATATTCATGAAAAGTTTTTTTTCGGGGGTCTTCAAACTGATATAAATTTACATCAAAATTACGGCATATAAGAATAGTAATTTGGTAGAATAATTCGATAATATATATCTTTTATCTTTTGATGATCTTATTGCTTATATTTATACGTTATATTCTTACTTTGGGGTGACCCGAGGTCGTTTGTTTGCATCGTCACCATGACAAATTCATTGATTGATTAATAGCTGGGATTACTTGGAACATAATAAAGCTTTAAATATATAGTTCCGAGTTATAATTTTCGTTTCAATACTTCAACAGCCGAAAAATTTACTTATAAGATCTTTCATGACATGTGATATATTCAGGCTTCATTTTTTTGTGACTAGACACAAAAATTAAGTTAAAATAATAATTTGAGATGAAATACCTTATTGAATAGTAACTTTGATTAGTGATCTACGTAAATTTCTCCATCGCTAACTAGTAACAGTGAATAGTGATCAACAGCTACAGATCACTTTACGAAAGTATCAAATGATTCGAACGGGAAGTGCTCTACATGCATAGATCACTTATCATTACTTTCACGTCGCATTCAAACATAGTAATCTACGGAAATATCAGCTTAGATACTTATTCTGTTATCAATATGGTATTAGGAATTTTCGCCGTATGGAATTTTTGCTGTAAAATTGTTTATTAACTCTCGGCTTAAGAACCTCAGAAAATGCTAAGGTCTTTTTCCAATCCCCGTTACCAAAGTTACTTATAATAGATAACAGGTATCTTGACTTTAAACAAAAACACTTTCAGAAAAAGAGAAACCAAATTATTTATATTTGAATAGTTCATTTTGTCTAATTTCCATTACATTTTAATTCAATTTAGTAGGGGTTGAACATCTATTTCGGAACCAAAGGCCATATTGATGATGTCAAAAGGAAATTAATATAAGGAACTGGAAGAAGCAGTCAGAAAAGAAAGTGGTTTCATGAAAAAAACCACTTACAACCGTCGGTGAAAATAATCATGAATGCAGAAAAGCTGCTCTGTGAATGCAGTCACTTAGCCAAGGAATGTGACGAAAAGGGACACAATCACCGATGACTGCATTCACAAATCGAAGAAAAAAATGCAGAGCTGTAGACTAAACAAAATAATTATTAGGATGCAAAATAATTTATAAAGTAAATACAACTAATAAGTTTTTCAATTCTTCGCTAATTTACTTATTTACTCACTAACCAACTCCACAAAGTAACTAACTATATGAGAGTTTATAGACGAAGAACAAAGATCACTCTCTATTGGAGAATAAAGAACAGACTAAGAACAAAGAGTTAGGTTCGATTGTCAATCCAATTTTGTTTTTTCTTTGTATGAAATTGTTATTTTTTGCTTTTAAAATATTGGATGGCCTTCTTGATAACGGGGGGTCGCAAAAGGACTCTAACAATTATTGTGGTGACCACTTAATTTGCCTGAGGTTCTTACGGCAAATTTTCTCACGGCGAAATTTCCTGCGGCTAATTTTCTTACGGCGAAATTTTCGGTCACGATCAATATTACTCTCTCACAAATTTGTTTCATTAATTCAACAGCTTTGAAGGATTACTTATATGATATTTCATTATATTTCAGGTTTTCAGACTTCATATTTGTGTAACTTTGAGATACAAAAATTAAATTAGCTAGAATTATAATTTGATATGAAATTAAAATAATGGAAGATTTGCTTAACAGTGGTGAAAATTCTAATCTGTTTTTGTTTAAATACACTGAAAAACAATTTCTTCAATATCAGTAATTAAGGCAAAATAAGCTATCAATAGGCTCGGTATCTAAAAAGAAAAATGACGATATACAAATATAAATTTAATTTCTATGTTATTATAAAACTTAATATGATAATAATTTTCGAATTGCAATTATTTTAAAACATGTAATTATGAACAATTTGGAGAAGTTTAATTTGTGTTTAGATAAAGAATAATTTTGATAGTTCATTTATTCGGTTTCACGTAAGTTTTTTCATTCACTTTTCTGTAAAATTAGTTTTAATTAGGTCATAGTAGAATTTAGATTGTAATAATTTATGGTATCATTTGTTAAAATAAACAAATTGGATATATCAAAATAATGTAGATGTAAAATAAATTTATAGTAGCCCATGAAAGCTTCCTTGTAGCTTTTTAATATACCTGAAGAATAGTAAGGTTGGCATGCATGTATCGATCCACACTAAAATTAATTCATGATTGGTTCATTTATTTGACGGTTTAAACGATAATGATAGTCTAACTTTAAAGAGTTATGTATTTCTATGTACGTAACCCTCTCTATCTAAAGAGTGAATTTTGTTGGTAAGTATGTGATAATTTGAGTAGTTGATAAATAATATTGGCGTAATAATAACTTTCATACTAAGATTAATGTAAAATGAAATTACAATTGCCACAGAATGCTCCACTAAAATTACAACACTTCAATACATAGAAAAATATTATGGTGGGCACATACATGATGGAGACAATGAATATCTTGTATTCAAATTTGGAATTATTATTTGGAATAAAATACTAAATCTAGTTATTCCATGTAAATGAAACAAACAAAACAAAAAAACAAAAACTGATTTGAGTTTTATTTTGAAGATTAACATTAACATTTCTACCCAGATATACAAAATTGCGGCAAGATATGTTATGGACAGCATAAATTCATTTATATGTTATCTTGTTATTCGCATAACTCAAAAAGTATTATACCGATTTGCGTGAATTTGGTGGGACGATTGAACAATGTCCAGAAACCAGTTTATTGTAAGCGACGGCGAAGGAGCTACGAGTGCCTTTCATCATGTTGAAATAAAGTTGTGGTCTAATGTAAATTCGTGTTTCTGGAATCTGATACGAGATTGACAATGAAATTACTTTCGTACATTTTCTTTTTTGAGATATTTAGTTTCAATAGGTCTACACTCTATGGTCTATATGTGTAAATAGTAAAAATAATAACATATTTCAATAAGTCTATATATAAATTCAATAAATATTACCAGATTTATAAATAAAAAATTATAATAACAGTTTTAAGAATGCTAATTCCCCTGAACTATTTTATAGATGAATATTTCAACCCATTTGAATAATGGGTAAAATAAGTTAACAAAAGCTCTCTATAGAATATTGAATCTTATATATAAAAAACATAATGTTCCCAAAACTAGTTTCCTCTCTATACTTTTGAGTGTTTTTATTTTCACTTTTCCATAGTTGGAAAAAATAAAGTTCATAATAAAAGAGTAGGTTTGAATTCCTATATATTATCCTATCTAAATTGGATACGGCAATGCATAGAAGACTGTCATTACCTAGAAAAATCTTATTAATGTATAGAAAACTGTCGTTAACTAGCAAGCTAGTAGATACCACTGTGATTAACTAAGAAGCTGGTAGATTACCAGATTCCAAGTTAATAACAGGACTTTCAATATCCAAGAATTTACCGAATAATGTTGCATAAAACTCTCTAAATAAATACTGCTTCAAATTTGAGCAGATGAGATAGCTGTACTGCTCATAATTTCCAACTTCTGAGGTGCTATTTCTTAATAGCAAGTATAAAAATGTTTAGTGCATAAAATTATTAGTGACATCTGATGGGGTAAATTTTGAGCGATTGCTTATTTATTTTTATCAATTCCGATCACTCCAAATGCTAAAAATACTTTTGATTCCTATAAAATATTATACTTTATAAGTATGATACGTTAATATTAATAAATTTTGTTCCTTCACTTTCCACACAGTTTTGGCACCTCCTCTGACAGATTGTAGTCATCCTGGGTTCACTGAATACGATGGCATGTGTCTTAAGATCAATCCAAAAAATAGTCCGCCAGGGTACTGCACCGCCAGAAAAAATTGCCGACTCCTAGGGGCCGACATTGCATCTTTTGAATCGCATGAAAAATTTGACTCATTCAGGGATTTCATGAAGGATAACGCAGGTGAGCAATGACTCTCAAATAGATCCCCGAAGGGGGGTTTAAAAGGAGCTGTAGAAAAGAAGTGTGGTTTTTTCTCCTTTGTGGCTCCTGATAATATTTTGTCAGGAAAAAAGAATTAGTAGTCAAATTTCAATTATTCATTCAAACTTTCAAAATCGAGGCTCACCAAAACACAGGCATTTCCGTCTTTTTTTTTATCTTATTCATAAAAATATAAACAGAATGCCAATTAATACATTCAGGCAAATTTCTTCACTCATTTACAATAATTTATTCAATATTTTTTACCTGAAATAGTAGTTAGCTACACAGAGAAAAAAGTTTACTCATATCTAATAGGTCATCAATTTATGCTTTGAATCAATTTATTACGTGAGTTGGTTGGACTATATTCATGTTTTCACGTGTGTTAAAACAACTATGATGTGGTGTGTCATCAAACATTAGTTAATTCATTTGATAAACTAACCAAGACTTACGTAGTAGGTTGAAGGTTGTCTTCAATTACCTGGAGACTTTATTGTTCTTTCTCTGGAGTGTGTATAAGAGGTGCCCACTAGTGAGATAGCAGGTTACTCCACGGTATGAATGTGTCTAAGTGCTCAGTTTTCAAAGTTCGAGTCCCAGTGATGCCTAATTTTAAAAGGTGGTATTTGGGTGGGACTTACCAGGGTGGGATAGAACACCTCCAGGAAAGAACAAGAAAGTCTCCAGGTAATTGAAGACAACCTTCAACCTACTACGTAAGTCTTGGTTATCTTATCAATTACATTACGAATTTCTTGTTCTTTCTCTGGAGTGAGACTAGTGAGTGAGACTTCAAAGCAGCAGCACTGGGACGAGAGAGATGGTCAACCCAAAACACTTTAACTAAAAGTGCTTGAACTAGGTATCTATGAATATTATATTGATTCATAAAACTAAATTTTAGAATCATAAAGCTGTCACGAGCTCAGGCCCGGTACATCTAACAGTCATCACGAGCTCCGACTGGTACCGAAATGAATGTATGCATTCTAAAAATGTTAACAGTTAGTATAAGTAGGTATCTATGCATATTCAATAGATTCGTAAAATTAAATTTTAGAATCTTATTAGCCGTCACAAGCTTAGGTCTGGTATATATAATAGCCGTAACACGCTCGGACTAGTACCGATATGTATGCATTTAATTTTGTTTAGTACAATACCCAGTATAACTAAGTATCTATACATATACAAAAGATTCGTAAAATAAATTTAGAATCTTATTAGCTGTCACTAGCTCAGACCTGGTACACATAATAGCCATAACACGGTCAGGCTAGTACCGATAAATATGCATTTACAAGTTAATACAATAGTATAACTAAGTATCTGTGCATAATATACAAATGATTCGTAAAAATATATTTTAGAATCTTATTAGCCGTCACATGCATTCTAAAAAATTAACAGTTAGTAAAAGTAGATATCTATGCATATTAAATAGATTCGTAAACGTAAATTTTAGAATTATCTTAGCCGTTATAAATGTTAAGTTAGTAGGGTAAATTAGGTATATAGTGGCACTTTAACTAACTTCAGTCTCAAAACGCTAATAAAACAGTATTGCAGTACCTTCAAATTTGGTATGCAACATTTTAGAATAAATTCGGTTCACTAGGGTATAGAATCTGAACAAAAATGGTCGTTCAAAATTAGCAGTGCCGTAATTTACCTGTGTGACCCTATGAATAAGTACCTATTCTTATAAGCCATCAAAAGTCAGGTCTAGTGCAGCTATAATAGTCTTTACGTGCTCAGATTAGTACCGATATGCCTTTTAACAATTTAACAGTTAGTATACTGTGTAGAAAATTAACTATTCAATAGTTCGTAAAAAATTGAAATTCAAAATATTGGTATATGTAGGTAGGTTAAAAACCTATTCAATAATTTGAAAAAACTTTTAATAGAGTCAATCATTAAAAACAATAGAGACAATAAAAACCAAGTAGACATTATATAAACCAAACTGCACTACCAAAGAGTAGTAGAAAAGGACACATGTTTATATGCCAGCAGCAACCGGCAAACTGAGTACTTAGACACATTCAGTGGTGGGATACAAACTGTCTATCGACAGATTTGCCCGAGCATTACGAACTCCGTAAATCCTACTACTGTGTACTGACCTGGGGACAAATATGTCTATTGGGACATAATGTGTCTCAGCAGATTCAAAATGGTTAATTTACTATTAAGAGCTAAAAAAAAGCCCATATATATGTTTCGCGCCATTTGCCGATTTACACAATCTCGATAATGCGCTGCGGGTTTTTTAGGATAATGAAAATGCGCAGCAATCTCGAGATTGTGCAAGGCAGGTAAAGGGTATGAAGCAGGACAAACAGTAATGGAGTAGATAATCAATTTTCAATGCATTTAATTGGTCCATTTCATCAAAATATGATAGTAAGACCTATACATAATAACTTGGTAATATATTATTAATTAAGCTTGAGTATAGTTACTTAAGAAAACTTGAATAAAACTGGTAATTTCTTTTTACTGAGATATCAAACATTCTACCAAACGTTTGGAATTAACCTCATTTGAATTCCTTCTTTTTAATCTTGAAATATTGTCTTCTGAATTAAATAAAAATATTAAGAGAAGTTTTCCACAAAATTAATGTTATTACATGCGATAACGCGTGGCACATTTTTAGGATCTTGAAAATGTGCGATAATCACCAGATAATCACAAGATCGCACATTTTCAAGATCCTAAAAACGCACAGCGCATTCTCGTTATTGTGCAAAATCGGCAAGTTGCGCGGAACATATACACTGTCTTCCATTACAAACTTCAATATTAAATTGCAAATTAGAAGAACTTGAAATGCTTTTTATGATAAAATCATAACTTTAGAGGGAAATTATGGATTTTCATGATTATTAAACATTTATTTTCTATATCGTATGGGGCACATCTTCTGAGGCCCTACAAAAGTTGTTGAAAATTACCCCCTCCAGCCTCAAGACAGAACATTCTTACAAACATACAGTACCATTAACCGATTACAAGTAGCCATCATCGTCAAGGAATGCATGAACGATTGGAACCATTCCATTCATAATGGCAACGAAGATCATACCTGACAGTTGTTTCACAGACATTTCGAGGATTTTTATTTTTCCACACTTTCCGTTTTTTCGATGTAGTTTTCCCGTCATGTAAAAGAACTTCCCGTCAGTCCAAACGATTCTATCGGTAATGTTGGATGGTTTCTGCAAAATACAATGAGAAAACTGTCTTCTTTGTGTTTTGTGGACATCATTTAATGGTTGAACTGAAGTGTAATGATAGAAACGCAAACGAAGTTCATGAGTGATGGTCCTCCGCAACGTGATTTAGGTGGGTGAAATCTGCTGAGAGACTTTACTGAGAGAGTAACTGGGGGGTTTCTTCAAATAAACTCTTCACCTCCTGAATCACTACTTCTGTCCTTTTTGATTTTTTTTTCATTTGCTATTTCTTGTGAATGGAATCATTTTCATTGAAAAGTAAACGAACTCTGGTGAACTTTTTCAGGTGGAAAGATTTAACCGTCATTGAAGTTAAGAATGAATTATCGGCATACAGGAGTTTTGGAGAACTTCAGAATGATCAATTTTCAAGTTCAGAAAACATTTTTCAGGTTGAATATGGTTGAAGATCACTGCAAATTTTTATAGAGTGATAAAAAAAATGGTGCAAATATAGTACGACTTAAAGTATTTCAAGTTCTTTCTTATAGGACACAGTGTAGTTCCATCAGAACTACGCTGTCCTGTGTAATACTTCATTCTACACCAATTCTACATACGTTCAATAAGCTCTTTGAGAACAAAATATGCACATTGTACTGTCTGTAAGATGTTCATTCAACGATTTAAAAAATAATGATTTTTTTTATCCAGAAATTTAAGTATGTTTCATTTGGAAAAGATAGTCCAGGAAGTGGTTCAGGCGGTTCTGCGAACTTTCATATTTTTAGGAACCGGTTCTCACGAACCGATGCGACCTCTTGAATTCCATCACTGGACACATTCATGCAGTGAAGTAACCTGCTATCTCACTAGTTGGCACCTCTTATACTCACTCCAGAGAAAGAAAAAGAAAGTCGTAATGTAATTCATTTTATACAGGGTGGGGCGTAAGTTTGGAAGCAATTTTTCAAACATTAATATAATTCTTAAAAATAAGTTCCTAAGTAGGTGATAGGGTTTGAACTATAGAAGAGACACTACATTATGACGTGGCAGTGTTATTTTTTACAAAAATTTAGTCAATTCAAAAATGTCAGACAAAAGAGAAGCCATTATTGCTCTACACCATGCCGGGAAGTCAGATTCCGTCATTTCAAAGACTCTCTCAATAGTGAGATCGACTGTTTGGAAGTGTTGGAAGTGTTTTAATGAGAGAGGAGACTTGACTGATCGTCCAAGAAGTGGTAGACCACGCTCACAACGCACCAAACAACTGATAAAATGTGCCCGAGAGAAGATCAGGAGGAACCCGAAAAGGTCAATACGATTGTTAGCCAAAACAGCTAATGTGAGTCCCAGAACAATAAGAAGAGTTGTCAAAGAAGACCTAAAGATGTCCTCTTTCACCCTCCAAAAAAGACAGACTCTGTCAGAAGCTGTAAAGAAAAAGAGATTGGAGAGAAGCAAAGCGCTTCTGAGAATTGAAGTCTGGCACGGCTGGTGAAATTGTTTGGTCTGACGAAAAAAATTTCACAGTGGAAATGGCTCACAACCGGAGGAATGACAGAATAATTGGTAAAAGTGCAAAAGACATCACATACAACCGAAAAACTGTCCACAGAACCATGAAACCTGCTTCAGTAATGGGCTGGGCCGCCATTTCAGAAACTTGGAGATCTCCTTTAATTTTTGTGGAACAAGGCGCCAAAATCAATGCTAAATGTTATATTGAGAATATTTTGACGCCAATGTTGGAGTCAGCTAAGGATCACTTCGGTAATGACACTCTATGGACATTTCAGCAAGACGGCGCGACTTCACATACAGCAAATGACACTCAAAACTGGTGCCATGACCATCTTCCACGGTTTTGGTCCAAAGAAATGTGGCCTCCCTGCTCCCCAGATGTTAATCCTATGGACTTTTCGGTATGGTCCATTCTTGAATCAAAGGCCTGTGGTAAATTCCATCGCAGTGTGGAAGATTTAAAGCGTTCGCTCCAGAGATCTTGGAAGGAAATTTCACAAGAACAGTTGCGTGCCGCAGTAGGAGGAGTTCGGAGGAGATTTGAGGCTGTTATTAAAAACAAGGGGGGGGGGGGGCATTTTGAATAAATTTATGATTTTTGAATTCTTAAAACCCTTGTGTAATAATACATAACTGTAAATTATTAAATATATTTTTCGTTGGATTATGATATGCACTTTCATTTGCTTCCAAACTTACGCCCCACCCTGTAGATTGAATCAACTCACAACGACTGTTAATACAATGTATCTGGTGTATGAATTAACTTTCTATGAGAGTTGGTGCTACTTTTTTTTAAGTTTAGGAGTGATTCAAAACGACCGTTTTGTTGTAACCCACGTCAATTTAATTACTTATAAGTAGTACCTGCAACTCACCATGTAGGTAGGAGCAAAAATAACCCATTCATATGGGTCAAAACAAATCAAATTTGATTTGATTCAACAAATCTTTTCTCTGTGTGTACATATAAAATTGTAAAATTAATTCATCCGAAATATGAATAATATTTCATGAAAAAAAATCTCCATTATCTAAATTTGTTTCACCAATAAGCAGCTAGAAAACTAATATCGTCATTTCTATCGTCTTTTATTTATATTTAAAGCTAATAATTATCTCAAGACTGTACAATATACCTCTCAAAAAGTTCATTTTGAATGCACAAAGTACACAAAACAATTTTCGCTGAATTTTGTAAGCATGATAATGAATAAATTATGTAAAAACTTTGTTTTAAAGATACGGTCTACCGTATGCAAATATTTTTTTTAGCAAGCTTATTTAATTTTAAATAGAATTTCCTTTTTTGTTGAACTTATGTTATAGCTTGATTTTTTAGCCATAGTAATCTAAGGACTGTACCAGGCGAACCATTCCTCATGGAATAATAATAATAATTTTATTTACAACCTGATTTTCATGACTTATTATTATTAGTAGAGACCGGATTTCCAGTCGTTAAAAACTAGTCAAAATAGCACTATTAAGATGGTCATTATAGCAAGATAAAATAGCAGTAATAGTCGTATAAAAAAGCTATCAAGTTCTAACAACGAGCAAAATAGTTCTTTAAGCTAGCAAAATAGTCTTAAAAACAATCAAAATAGCAGTATAAACAAGCAAGTTATAGCTATAAGTAAGTTGTTTTCTATGAAGAAAGAAGAAAATGTTTAATGGTACACTAACTTAATAATATCGCTGTTTTCTTGTTCCAATCTGCATAAATTAAATTACAGATATTTTCTTCTATTTTTCATTTTTGTATGTATTTTTGACCGTTGAATAGGATGATAAAAATTACCTTCTTTTTCTAGTTTTCCATAATGATTATAGTGAGTTAATACATAATAGCAGTATGACTCATAATTTTCGCTTAATGATATTACCCATTTCTGGTAAACAAAATGCAATAATTGGTGGTGAAGAACCAAAGAAATGCATTGATTTATTTATCCATTATGCGACAGTTGTACTTACGCATAGAGTTTTGATTTTTAAATATGAGTGAACATAAGTTGATTATTAATATTATTTAATTATTAAGATTGACATTTTCTATTAGGTTGCTTTCATGAAATAATCAAAACACCAGTGATTAAATATTTTTTTAATTCCAACGTGAACATATTCTAAGACAGTGACTAGTTTAAATATAAAGTTACTTTAATTTTATTTAAGTAAACAGTTTTATGAGAAGTAATTTTATATCTTTCTCTAGGTAACTAAGACTATTTCTGACAGAAACGATAACAATATAACATAAATTAAATAATTAAGTGAACGGTTCTACGAGAAATTACATCCTACTCCATCTAATCAAGAAAAAAGTCTGAACGAAACAATAACAATGAAACAGAAGTTAGGCAATAACAACGGAACTTAACATTAAAAATTATTGCACGAAATGACTAGGAATTTCTTTATGTTTGCAGTTGTTAAGTTGAGACGTTTATCAGAGAGAACATTCTTTAGTTTAGAAAAACTTCTCTCCACTTCAACTGATGTCACTGGTGCATACTTGTACAGATGAGAATTGCGGGCGATGTTCTCTTCAATCTCCACTTCCTTATCCCCTACTATTACGTCCCTGATTTTCTTCACAGCTTTTAGTCCTGGATTGTTCAATACAATATGCGCGCACTTATTCCTTACAACAAGCCCTACACTTCCATATGCGACGCTCATACTTTGCAAGGCACCTTCGAACACACCTACTGCATCTACGACTTTCAAGTTCCGCTCTTCTAGTTTCTTGATTGAGTCCGGCAGTGTTGAAAAGTTGGCAGATATGTAGATGAGATTGTTCCTGAGCGATTCATCATCTAATAGTTGTTGCGACACTTTAATTGTTGAGGCATCTTCGGGATCAAGTAAACCAACTATGGTTTTAATGATGTCGAAATGCTTAGCGTAGTACAGAGCTGCGTCGAGCCAAGTCCCCCACCTAGTGAGTACTGGTTGTGGTGGGTGGGACTGCTAAGTTGGGAGCAGTGTGTTCGAACAAATCCACTCTTGACGGAGCCTTAAGAAAAATTTTCTTCACATTCGCAATTAATTTGTCAACATTAGGGAAGTTGAGTCTGATCTCTTCTGCAATTCGGTGCAATCCATGACACAAGTAGGTTAAATGAATCATATTAGGATATTGTATTTGAAGCGATCTGGCAGCACATTTCATGTATGAAGCTGCATCAGTTACAAGTAACAAAACGTTATCAAATAGTATTCCATCGGGCCACAGTAAAGCTAGTGAGGTTGTAAGGAATTGAGCAATTGAAGTGCTATTTGTTTTGTCTAGTTGTTGAGTATTTAACAAATAAATCTTCGATGCTTCCCCAGCTTCCAGTGTTCCTATAATTATGTTGGCAATGTGTCGACCAGTGACGTCCGTTGATTCGTCGATGCTCACCCAAATTTTATTGTTGCCTGCATGAGTTCTAATCTTGTTCGTCGCGGTGTTATAGTGAACATCAACATAATTCTTTCTGAGAGTCGACTCGTCTGGCACGACATTTCCCGTGTATTTTTCAAGGAAACTTTTAAAGGATTTGTTCTCCAATTTCGAGAGAGGAATATTAGCATTAACTAGAGCCTCACATAAATCTAAATTAAATTGCTTCCTATTTGCATTAGCTGGTTCCACATTGCCCTGATCGTCGTTTACTAAAGGCAATCCTTCACCTTGCAAGTTACTCCTATGCTTAGGTGTTTTCAGATGAGCAACGATGTTAGATTTTCTACTGTAGCTCATTTCCTTGTCACATGCAATACACTTCAATTTTTCACCATCACCTGATAATACATCACTCCCAAATTCGTTTACTAATTTGGCAACAACCTCACGTTTAGTAGACTTCACTTTAGGCATGTTTGTAGGCTCTATATCTAGCTGGTAGCACTAAATGACTTGCTTCATGCAAATTGTCTCCAATAGTGTTGCCATACAGTGTTGCCAAATGTCACTATAGTTAAATGCAGCTTTTATAGTCATTATCGTTAAATGCTACTGTTTAATAGTCATTATAGTTAACTGCTATTGTTTTCTAGTCATTATAGTTAAATCCTATTTTGCATGGTTAAATGCTATTTTGCATGGTTAAATGCTATTTTGCATGGTTAAATGCTATTTTGCATGGTTAAATGCTATTTTGCTGTTAATGCTATTTGTTTCTAGTCGTTATAGCATTTAAAGAATAAATGCTGGAAATCCGGTCTCTAATTATTAGACATGAATTATTTACGATTAGACATAAAGAAGGAGACAATATGCAAGATACTCATCTTATGAGCATTTATTCAAGCTCAGAGGGTGTCTCAGAAAAAACCCCACAAATTTAAGTTAGCATATTTTAAAAATATTAAAGATATATTTTTTTTCTGGTATCTTTTTCATTTTGGAACCCATCTCGATCCACTGTTAAATTTTCATTAAGTTTTGCTAATTTTTGTGATTGTTATAAGGATTTTAATGATGGATGCTGAAAATGGTTTTTGCGCAAATAGTTAAAAAACAAACCTAACAAATATTTGTTTCTTATCTTTGCTCTGTAATTTCATTTTAAATGGAAAATTATTCTTTTGCGTTTACCAATGTCAAATCACAGTTTTCATAAAGACAAAATATCGAAAAGTCAATTTGTTAAGATTTTATAACAGTTTTTGTGAGGACTGGCGCATGTGCCATAACCCAGGATGCTAATTATAAACAAACATGGGCACTCACTCTGTGAACTACCCGGGGGCAGGAGGTCTGATTATCAGACTAGGGGTTTGAAACATTATTGACGAAGCCCCCCCCCCCCCCCACCACATTGTCCCGAGGCTACATCTAGATAGGCCTTCTTTTTGTTATATTGTAGGTTTTAAGTTCTATTCCTTCTGCCTAGCTATATCCATGGATAAGCAGACTGACTGTGTAGGTCTCTTATCCATGGGTGTCTATTCTTGCCATCCATGCGCTGGGTCGACACGGTTTCCTGTGGTAGCCGAGTAGTCGACCTAGTGCATGGAGCGTACTTTCACTGTCCCCTCTTCTACGATGCCTTCTTCTCTTCATGTCTCTTTGGATCACCTCGTAGTGGATAGGGACAACTGTTAAACCCCGAAAATAATAATAGTAATCTGTGAACTACCCAGTATAATAGAGATAATTTTCATTTAGTATATATATTGGAGCATTCAAATGAGTATTGTTTATAATAATATTGGTTATTAAATGTTCTGGATATATTAAAGGGAACCTTCTTCCTCGAATTTGAAAAAATCAAATTATTTTTTTATTTCATAAAATGACGTCCTATATAGTCAAATCACACAGTTTTTGAGATAGAGACATGAATTTTGTTTCCTTTTCTTCATAAATGCATAAATGAATTGCTCACAAAAGTTACCAACGGGTTTCTTTTTCTTCATAAATGAATTGATCATAAAGTAACAGAAATTTCTTACTGTGTGAGGAGGTATAATGAGATATATAAAAGAAAATCAATGTTTTTGAAGAGAATTAGAAAAAATTCTTTCAGAATTTTTCTTAGATGAATTTCAAAAAATAGCTCAGTAAGTTTGTGGGCAACTAAATTCTGAACAAGATGAAAACAACCCCAATTATTTAGCTCAAAAACTGTGTACAGAAAAAAGTTATAAACAAAAAAATATTCCATTTGAATTCCATTTTTCAATTTATGGAAATTATTAATCTTGTCTTAGCTGAACTATATTTGTTTATCAGATTCATACGATCACTACATCGGTATGGAGCCAAAAGATGATTGGAGATGGATGTTTTACAATCGCAGCCCTGGACAAGACAATACCGATGACTGGTGCTCCTCTGATCCTAATGGATCAGAGGGAGATGTATGTGCACGAGCGATCTCTGGTTGCCAATTCAAAGTGGGTGACAAAACATGTGATTGGGACTTTGGATCCGTGTGTCGAGTGTACCCCTAAATATAGGAACCTATTTTCAAAAGAACAGTTGATTCAGCGTACATGTGACTAGCTAATTTGTACCAAATTTCCTGTTGCTTATGGTTCTAGGAAAACTCCCAGGGAGGAAACTCCAAGGCAGAAAATTTTCAGTTAGAAAACTCCCAATGAGAAAACTCTTAGTGTGAAAAACTCTCAGTGTGAAAAACTCTCAGTGTGAAAAACTCTCAGTGTGAAAAACTCACAGTGTGAAAAACTCTCAGTGTGAAAAACTCTCAGTGTGAAAAACTCTCAGTGTGAAAAACTCACAGTGTGAAAAACTCACAGTGTGAAAAACTCACAGTGTGAAAAACTCACAGTGTGAAAAACGCACAGTATGTAAAACTCACAGAGTGAAAAACTCACAGTGTGAAAAACTCACAGTTTGAAAAACTCACAGTGTGAAAAACTAACAGTGTGAAAAACTCACAGTGTGAAAAACTCACAGTGTGAAAAACGCACAGTATATAAAACTCACAGTGTGAAAAACTCACAGTGTGAAAAACTCACAGTGTGAAAAACTAACAGTGTGCAAAACTCACAGTGTGCAAAACTCTCAATGTGGAAAACTCCCAATGTGAAAAACTCTCAATGTGGAAAACTCTCAATGTGAAAAACTTTCAATGTGAAAAACTCTCAATGTGAAAAACTCTCTATGTGTAAAACTCTCTATTTGAAAAACTCTCTATGTGGAAAACTCTCAATGTGGAAAACTCTCAATGTGGAAAAATATCAATGTGGAAAACTCTCAATGTGGAAAACTCTCAATGTGGAAAACTCCCAGTTTGGAAAACTCCCAGTTTGGAAAACTCCCAGTTTGGAAAACTCCCAGTTTGGAAAACTCCCAGTAAGAAAAACTTGCGGTGACTTTTTATTAATATGCATTATAATTTGTCACTTAAATAAAACTCACTAAACTAAGTTCATTTATCATTCGGGAAAAGCTGTCTAAAATAAAACGTTTAGATTAGGAAACTGCTTCTATGTTTGAAACAGTAATGTTCATTTGAAAGATATTTCAAAAATAAATGCAGTTTCGTAATTCATTTTAATTCAAGGAAATACTATTAAAATATTTTAAGTATTGAAGGTTTTCCTAGTAATCGTTCAATAGATTACTACTAAATATAAAATTGTAGGTCAAAGACAAAGTTGAAAACTATATTTATTTGAAAACTATATCCAACTTTTAAACAGTTTCGTAATCTAGAGTATTTCATGGAAGAATTTTCATAATTTAAATGCCAAGTTGAATGCTTTGTTCATTTGAAACTATTTCAAACTTACAAGCAGATTCATAATTTAAACTAATTTAAACAGCGTTAACTCAACGATAAATTAACTTTTAAGTAATTTGATAGAGGAATTTGAAATTAAAGTGTAAAATTTCAAGCTAACTGAACTTTCTGGGTATTAGGGATTCAAGATTTTTTATGGCAACCCTTTAGTTTTGGTATTCGAGTGTGTCTTTTTGTAGGTTAACTCGCATTGAAAGCATCGTCAAGTAGTCATTTTATTTATTAAAACAGAACAGACAAAGACCAATCAATGAGCAATTAATGAGCATTCAATGAGCAATCAATGATGTACCTGCAATGAACAGGTACAAAATACGTAGTATACAAATATAATTTTTACCACTATTGCAAAAATAAAAATTTAACAATATAGAAAATGATTTTACCTAAAATTGTGAGGACCCATATCAAAATGGATTTATTCTGATATCGTACATTATGAAATTGATTATATTTATATTGAATATAGTATCTAGAAGATAAGGAGAAAGGTTATTACAGCTGGAAATTTAGAAAACTAGTAAACACTGAGACAATTAGAGTACTACTGAGCCACTGAAAGGTTTTAAACTATTACACCTGATAATGTTCCAATATAAATAGATTTTGTACAAGGGTCTAAAATATTAACTTGACTAAAAAAGTTTACATAAGTTTTTTTTTGTTAGGTTTTGGTTAAGCTACGAATTGTAATGCATATTATTGTAATATTGTTTTATTTTTTCAGATTAACTTAATCTGCATGATTAAATGCTATTATTCTATAATGATAGCCGCGTCTGTCTGTCAATCTGTCCGTGTGTCACGAAATGGGTAAAACAGTCATTCTATCAATAGCGCCTTAAAAAGTTGGTGTAAATATGGGAAAAATCAAAGAAAGAATAATTGAAAAGGAAAACTTATAATTTGCTGCAGTGTCATTGATACGGGGGTTACACTAAAATTAATACTTGAAAATATATTATTTTTGACCCTAAATTGAGTAAAAAATATAATTTTTGATAAATTAAATATATTGTATATGTATATTTATGTATGTATCTATTAATGTATGCATTTGAATATAATCGTAGACTCATTATATTAACTTAACTCTCCCTGATTGAGCATCATTAAAATAGTCACTGGGCTTTACACTGGGAATTTTCTAACTGGGAGTTATCCACACAGGAAGCTTATTCACTAGAAGTTTTCTGCCTGGGAGTTTTCTCACTGGGAGTTTTCACCACTGCTTATATAACTTCTTTATTACATTTTTTTGAAGACTAGAATAAACAAATGGTGTAATATACCACTTACGTAATTACTAAATGATTAATTTTTTAGTTTGATGAAAATGGATTGGCACTATAATTCTGGAATTTCCTGTAGTTATCATTAACGATACACTAAAGAGGATTGGGCGTAAGGAATCTCACTGAGATAATATATATCGTGTGATAGAAACTTACGGAATATAATATAAAGCTTCTGATGTTATAACTCATCACTCAAAGATCATCACAAATTATTGTTTTCAACATTGTATAAAAGTGGTATCTTCACCATTTACTTGGAGATTAATAGCTTATTGTCCGTGATATGGATATTCTCAACAGTATATTAATGGTGATAAAATCTTGGAATATCTTAAATTCAATGAGTTGCGCCCTTGAAAATTGAGCATAAAACCTCGTTGGTAATTTATTTATTTTTAATATTATCTGTCAACTTCTTTAGTAGAAAAATACAAATAATCAATAAATGACTAAATTTTAAGAGACCATTAGTGAATTGTTACGTTTAACATATATTGATAACCCGTTATTGTTGATGGGAAAGTAAACTAGTGAATATAACTTTGAACAGTGGAATATAATATCAATGATCATGCGATATCATTATATTACTATTTCATTATAGTGATATAATTTAGAGCTATATTGTTTCGTAAATATAAGCGATAATGTAAGGTACAACATTGTATCTAGATTATTACTATGGTGAAGTAAACAAAACAATCCTAGTCACTAAAATCTAAAATCAACATATTATCTAGTAATGGAAAATATTGATCATAAACTTTTTAAGTAATGTATCAGAAATTCAGACAATAACCTTTACAATTTTTGTCGGAAATGTCTGATGAAAAGCGATAAACTTTCAATTGGGTTTTTGTAGAATAATTAATCACAATCAGTATATCGAATCATAGATTATTGTAATCAATAGCCAATCGAAAATGGTTGAATTATTTCGTTTCCATAAATATTTACAAATGAAATTGAACGCAACTACTATTTTAATAAATCAATTATAAAATTGATAGAAAACATACTTTAAAACTTTAACAAAATCAAGTTCATATATTCAATAATTTCTTACTGATTTTAATTCTCATATTTCTAACACAGACATCAAGAATCTTTCCCATTTTCCCAAATTATAAACCCTCATATCTGAAAAAGTATTAGTTTCTACAAAAAACTGTCATGATTTTCTGATTTTTTGGACAGAAGTACATAAGGAAAAATTAAATTAAATTTAATTTGGAGCGGTTCATCAAATGGGAAAGATTCGATATCAACATCGACCATTTAATAGTAAAACATTATCGACACAAACCAATATTGTCGGAAACCTATATTTACGGAATCCTCTATTGACTCCCCCCCCCCCTAAAAGAAGTATAAATTTTGAAGCCACATAATCCTAGCTATCAGAATTTCGCTATATATCTGCGTGTTACTAATTTTATATTCTTTTATTAATGTTTAGAAATATGACTTCAATTTATGAACTTCTGATAGAATAGAAATTGACTTGTGAATGACGTGTATACTGTGCTATCACTAAGTAATTATTTAAATTAAACGAGACAGCTTGAATATAGAAAAAAATAATTTCAAAATGTTCTTTATAAATTTCACACAATCATTCTATCATATGAGCACCTAATATTTAAAAAGCTAAAAATATAATCAACTGTTTAGGAAACAGATATATTTCATATCAGTATATAATTATATGAGTGCGTTTTTAATTCTTTCCTTGTTCGAAAATATTGATTCATACATTAGTTATGAAATACAACATAATATTAGTATTGTATTGATGCAATATAATACATGACTGTCTGCTTAGAAGTTTTCATGATGTAATGAAAATCTTCAATTCTTTAACGACACAGCTAATTTATTTTCTTTACATGCTAATTTTCTTTCAAAAAGTACGATACAATAATAATTGCTTTAGTCAAGGGGGTCATCTCACTTTTCAAAAAAAAATGTGGACAGATTGTTCAGAAATATGTAAAACATATGTAACTTTCGAAAAAAAAACGTTTAGTTCGTAAAGTTTTTTGGATTTAGGTATTTGTTATTGGAAAAATTAATATTTCATAAAAATAAATTTTAGTTTATTTCAAAAGATAAAAATTCTACGAGGATATATGCTCGAACAAAAACTAAGACAGTTTTATAACTCTTGAAACTCTTATAACAAAGCAATAGCAGCCGATTTTAAATTTTTCTGTGTTTTCTTTTCTATAACTAAAATATTCAATAAAACCTTAATTTTCGATTTTGAACTGTGATAAAAATTAGATTTTAAAAATTTAAAATATCTCTCTATTACTTTATTAGAAATCCTTCCAGGATTTCAAAACTGTCTTTGTTTTTCTAGCAGCGTGAAAATTAATTGATTTCTATTCAACTTTAGGTTGAAAATTCACATTTTATAGACAACCAAAAACGTAAAAAAATGGTGAAAAATTAATTTTATCACCATAGTATGTTTGAATTATTTTGTATTTTGCCATTTACAAATAAAGTGAATGCATATTTTTCATATTTGGGATGGAGGGTGATTCTGGTGTCCGTAGCTTCTTATAAATTAGGGACGTGAAAGTTCACTTCCTGAAGAGATTTTTTCAGCAAGAAAAATAATGTGAATTTCCTCCAAATTTAATTCAATTGGAATGTATTGAAATAGAAAATGAACAAATAAAATTTAAAAAGTACAGGTATACTGACTATCTAAATACCAAGAATTTGGTAATAATACTTTATTTACTCTTCTCTATATTTCTTGGTGATCAGCTAGGGCAAAAGTAATTGTGATATGGTCAAATTTGACCATATTTGTGTCCAGTTTTAATTCACTGAAACTCCCAAAATGTAATCTGATTTATATCCATCTCCTTATTTAAAATATAATATTAGATATGAAAGTATATTATGGATATTTAATCATTCATGTTAGTTAACATAACAAGGAACTAAAAAGAATTCAACAATTTTACAGCCTAAGTGCATTAGTAAGACATTAATTCCACTTCTCAGGTATGCAATAATTCATAAAATAACTCTATATGAAACCCATGATCTTTGGAACAATCTGGAATGAGTGGCATTATTCAAGTATCGATAATAATATCCATTTGACAAGAGGCTTCACTCACCAATAGATGAAATTACTGCAATTGAAACATGTGTTAGAGCACAGAACACTTTATTTGTACTGATTTTTTAAAACACCCCGGATAAACCGAGTGAGAAATCTATTCACAAGACTAGCTCAGCTATAATCAAACGATCAATGAATTCACTCTAAATTTCAATCACTGTCATAATTCACATTGATTATTCAAAGTTGTATTGTGAAACAAACCCAATTGGAACCAGACCATAGCACATAATTATTCATAATAACAAATTGTGCCTATCATGCATTTTTTATCTAGTGGTAAAGTTTACAAATACCGGAAAGTAGCACAATTCAGTGACACTCACTGTAATCGAAAGGGTGTGTTTCTTCATTAGACAATTTTTTAAAGAAAGTTGGCAAAGTGTTGAAGTAATACATAATTTACCATGCAAGCCTGTCCATATGATATATTTAATTCCCTTTTCAATCATAAAAAACTAGCATTATGAAAAATTTGAATGCAATCTGCACAAAAAATGTTCATATGGAGCGTTGGGGGTCGTTATTATTTCAATTACTCAAATGAATGACAAACTTTATTCTCTCGTGATTTGAAAAATATCTTTTTATGAATATTAACAGACTGTTGTTGATAAATCCAAATCATTAATTTCCATTCTTATTAAAAGAATGATTCATAATTATATAGAAATGAATTATCAAATACCCAATAGAGTAACTGCCTATATTTGTTTAATTATTTTTATTGTTTTGTTTTATAAAGGTAATCTATAGTGGACGCTATATCCCCAAACTCTATTCCACTGAAGCCTCTATTCCTAATGAATATGTTATACTTCATTGGATTGATCTACAGATCAATCGTTTGATAGTGCACCATTGATCAATAATTTGAACTGCGCGTTCGCGAGATATTGAAAGCCGTCTTAAAAATGATTATACAAATTTTAGTCTTTAGTTTAATATTAAATTAAATTAGGGAAATTGTTGGATGATGAAATCTATTCCATATACGAATTAAAATTTAGAATAAGAATGGATAAATGCAAATCGTATAAATTGTATGAAAGATTTAGAAAGAACAGCAAATAAGATAGTAGATTAATCTATATTTCTTGTAACTCTAAATAAATTTTATAACTCATTTGGGACAGGTGATATTAGTGGTAACTTTCTATCATTGAAGGTGACCAAAATTGAACGTAATATTCATAAAGTTTATAATTAATTCATTAATCAGCGAAAAATGCAACTAATTTAACTGCCGTATGAGAATCTGTAAAGATATGAAGATTTGTATCTTCTTTTTTCACTCTATTGCTGTCGTTGTCAGCTCACTCTCTGAACAAGAATGGGTTGCAGCTGAGGTAGACATTACGGCTATAGAAAGTGTTACGTCAGCCTGCAAAGAAGTCCACGTAATTCCCAGTTCCAGCGTATGTATTGGCTTAGCTAAGATGTTGGGATGGGTTCATCCAGCCTGCTACTCTCCTTCAAACGGTCCAGAAATTTGGTAAAGGATGGAATTACTGGTCCAACCGAATGCAAAGCCTGGAGATATGACGAAGGTTAGTGAATAAAATATGAGACAATATGCTGATTGCTGATAATATGCTATAATGGTATGACTCAACTATTCAATCTAGCTTGAATAATGTACATTTTTTTATCCACAGGATGTGTCCATCCTACCAAAGGTAATGTGTTCAGAGGGGATTCAATTCCTGACGATATCTGCCCAGATGAGTTGGAGATCATACGTATGGATTCAGGATTCGTAGATAAAGGTGAGTCTGACTGTATTTATACGACTGACAATGACACTTTCTACGATTACTCAGGAAAATTTTTATATTCGATTAATCCTATCTAAATAATATTGGTATGATATATACGTTTGGACAGTTTTATAAAACTGATGGGTGGGACATTGTATATGCATATATTTTAATAAGCATAACCTGTTAGATTAAATGCCTTTCAGACAATTATTTTGACTAATGAAGAACTCCAAAAGTATTTGAACGAGTTTCAGCTATTTTGAAATACGGGATATAATAACAATTAAAAAATGTAATAGAGGATAGATCTATATTCAGTTTAAAACAACTATGCATTGATAAAATAATAATTGGCAGAAGAGGAAAAATAATAATATATAAAAGTTAGTACTAAATAAACGAAACAATTGTCATAAACGGGAAATGAATATTTTACTATTTTTAAACATACAATATGTCACTGAAATACACATTTCTTCAAATTGAAGGGAAATCACACTTCATTTTTTTAGCTTTGTAGATTAAGAAGTGCTAATAACACTGATAATCTTCTCTAAACTACTACTTCCACATAAAATATTTGTAATTCTCCATTTCTTTCATTTCGGTTAACATTAATGGTAAATTATTAGTTATAGCATCATATGATCCTAATCTAGGACGAGTTGTCCTGTATACCATTTGTCCGGGTACGAGTTGTACGGTACCAGTTGTCCAGGTACGAGTTTTCCGTGCACCCATCTATTACATCTCTGTACTTCTTTGGAAGGTACTGAAACTTTTCGACTTTATTAATTAATGTTTTGTCCCAAAAATCAAAAGGTACTTACAAATTAATTTTTTAAATACGAGTTTAAAAAATAAAATAACTATATCATATTACATTATTAGTATCCCTTTATCGATTTATCAACATTTGAGAAACAGTTTGTCTAAAGGTTTACTACCCTTTCAATAACTACATTGTTCATATCTCATCATTAAGACTTTCGCAGAGGAAAATAGGAAGAGAAAAAGAGCATTCACTGCAGGTCTATGTCATTCGATTCCAGGTCATTAATATCTGGTCATTTGATTTCAAGCATTTGAGTTTTTCAAACCTTTCAAATCTATCATGGCAATATTGGCTTCATTCCTGCCTTATTTGCTGTTATATTTTATTTCTACAAGAGCCATAGGATTGAAACGTTATAATTCCATGTGTATAATCCCTAAGGAAACGATTTTATGATAGCTCTTTAATTGCTTCTGATTGAGCAGCAACATTTACCCATACTCTCATTATATCAAAAAATATCCATGCACTCAACATCAAAGTTCAAATCAGTGAGATCTATGTAATAAAATAGACTTGTAGCTAAGGTTTAATTTGTTTAATCTGAGATTTAACAAAATTTGACGGCTTGCGTAAAAGCCCAAAATAAACACTTTTTCTTGAATAAAAATATGACCACTAATGTTTCATTATAGAGATATTGATACCCTGATTTTATGGTAAATTTTGACCTACGTAGGGAATTTCACATAAAACAAACCTTGTTTAACGAAAACTTAAATTATCAAAACTATGTACTTAGCTTCCAAGATACTTGCTTTTGAAGTTCAAAAGGACTGCTTCCATTAAATGTACTACAATTGTCTGTTATGTTTAATTTTCTACTATTATAACCATTTGCTAGAAACGAAAGTACTTGTGAAAATCTAGGTAGAGTACTTCTAAAACATTTTAAGTCAGTATCTTGAAAACTATTCAGTTTTGATAATTGAGGGTTTCCTGAAACAATATTATTTTGATTTATGTGAACTCTATATATATGTCATAAAAAGTACCTCAAAATCTGGGTATCAATATTTCGAGAACGAAGCATTTTGCTATTAACGAAAATGAAATGAATTTTTAATTACCCAAAGCATTTGTTTTGGCTTTTTCCAATATTTTCTGCTCTGAAATGAATCACACTGTATAGCTCCATTTTTAATGAACAAGTGAAGTGGCTCCTTAATCATATTATCACAATAATATAAAAATGGATAACAAAATCACAGCATAAAAAAGTTTGAAGGATAGTCGATGTGTTCTTTAGCTTTCAGTGATTTCTTTCCATATATTCACAGTATGTATTCTCACTTTGAGTTGACCTTAAGTCGTTTGCTTATATCGTCACCATGACAAATTCATTGATTGATTAAATAGCTTGGATAACGTGGAACATAGTAATGCTTTAAAGATATCTTCACCAGCTATGCTTTTTGTTTCAATACTTCAACAGCTATTAAGGTGTAATCATTAGATGGGACCGTTTTTTCAACTTTTTAGAGTTGGGTTTCACATTAGGAGGGAAAAGTTGTGGAACTGCACAAAAACGATGTGCGGACAAAGTATCGAAAGACAGAGTATAGAAAAATATAGTAAAGAAATACAAAATATAGAAAATGAAAGTATAGAAAGACAAAATTAGAAGGACATACAGCATAGAAAGAAAAATGTATAAAAAATCTAAGGCCGTGCTTTCCTCGCCTGGTTCAATAAAGAAAAATGAGCCCACCTACAATTGAGCCCGAAACAATTGGGCCCTGGACAATTAGGCCCAAAGACAATAATTTTTGGGCCCAAGATAATTGAGCACATAGAAACAACATTCTTCACTTTTTTGTGCAATCTTGATTTTCAATATTTATACGTTTAAATTCATTTCAAAAGTAATTATGCTCTTTAATCTTGCTCTAAATTAAAAATAGTAGGGTGACGATATTGAATTGTGTTTTGCATTGTCGATCTGTACCACTCTTCAATTACGTTAGTCGTACGAGGCCGATCTTCCACGACACGGTTGAAGAAACTCCACACACATGGTTTGAAAAGAGGTTTGTTTCTATTTCTTCTGAATGGCCTTCATATCGACGAAATAAACCATTTTACATTGAGTAAAAGTTAAATATTATGTATGAAGTGTTCTTTTATAGAAAGGCAAAATGTTAATTCTCCGGGTTGTAACCGAGTCCACTTTTATCAGTCAATGGTATCAACTTAATTTACAACTGTAATAACAGAGTAAAGCTTTTCTATAGTGTCTGCTGTAACCATTTTATTGATGTGATCAATAGTGGCTCTGGGCTCAAATTTCTTGCGTGTCAATTGTATTAGGCTCAATTATATTGTGGCCCAATTGCCACGGGCCCAAATGTCTTCGGCTCAAACTATTCTCGGCGAGTCCAATTGTCGGGACATATGCAATTGACTTGGGCCCAACTGTCGGTCAATGAACAAAATTCATACTTCAAGTTATGTATAACTATTGTAATGTATGTTATTTTTAAAGAAAGATTTCTCCATTTGATCAATTTTTCATTTGATCAATTTTCTATTCGATCAATTCTCCAGTATTATAAATTCGATAGTTTGTCTTTTGATACTCTGTCTTTCGATAATTTGTCTTTCGATACTTTGTCTTTCGATACTTTGTCTTTCGATACTTTGTTTTTCGATACTTTGTCTTTCGATACTTAGTCCTTCGATGCTCTGTCTTTCGACACTTTGTCTTTCGATACTCAGTCCTATAGTACCATAAAAACGATGTGTGCTCTAGGTCGATTCCTTGATGGTTCGAAGGTCGGTTGAAAATACAAAAAAATAGCATATTATTTTATAAAATCCTAATTTTTTTATTTATTGTTCTTAAAAGTCAAGATAGATTAATATCATAATCATAACCCATTGAGAATACCTGATCAAAAATTTCAAGGCTCTATCTTATTATCTTCGTTGTTCGAGGCCATGAAAATTCCTCTTGTTAGAGGTAATTATAGAAGGGCTTGGTGATTATATTATATGTTTTCATCAATAAATCCTTATCCTTATGATATTCAAATGGGCCTCAAACAATAAAAATAATAAGATAAGAGTTTGAAATTTTGGTCAGGTATTCTCAATGGGTTATTATTACGATATTAATCTATCTTGACTTTTAAGAACAATAAATATAATAATTGAATTTTTTTAATTAAATAATATCCCATATTTTCGTATTTTCAAACGACCTTCGAACCATCAAGAAATCGACCTAGGGGTCTGAAAGTTTGCACAGCACACATCGTTTTTATGCAGTTCCACAACTTTTCCCCCCAACGTGAAACCCAACTCTAAAAAATGGAAAAAAACGCTCCACCCTAGTACTCATATGATCTTTCATGATAAATGATGTATACAGACTTAATTTTTGTGTAACTATGGATTCAAAAATTAAGTTAATTATAATAATTATTCGAAATGAATTATACTAGTTATGAAAGACTTGCTTGACAGTGGTGGAAGCTTCCATTTCAATAAATAGAATTTTTTAATTTTTTTTCATTATTGGAAAGAATTATATTTAGAAAATACAATACCATTCTTTAGGGCATAATAAACTATCAATAGGCTAGGTATCTAAAAGGAGAAATAACATTCTACCAATTTAAAAATATATTTTTTCGTTATTATCAAACTTAATAGGATAATAATTTATGAATTATTATTCCAAAACATGTAACTGTGAACAATTTGGTGTAGTTAAATAGGTCTTTCTATGAAGATTAATAATAATAGTTTAATTATTCGCTTTTCTATAAGTTTTTATTTATAAATTTGCGTTTTTGTGAAATTTAAAATTGTTAAAATAAACAAATTGGCACATATATTACTTCAAAATAATATAGATGTGAAATAAATTTGTAGTAGCCCATGAAAACTTCCATAATTGTAACAAAAATTCCCTGAAAAATATTATGGTGGGCATCTATGGATCGACCATGAAGTTTATACATGATTGGTTAATTTAAAGGACAAATGGAATGATAGCGGACGTTCAACAGAAAAGCTATTCCTATATCTTGCATGTATATCACAGTTAATGAAGACAAAATTTGATAGATCCTCATGGATTGAAGTGGATACAGTACATGGTAATATTATAGCACACAGTCCATACGAGCTTGGTTCAAACAACTCTGAAAGTTGTTTGAAAGAGTGACTCCGGAGTACCTTTCTAATTTCGTCATGAAGTTGTCATTGTCCTGGACTTTTCCTGGGTACTAAATGCAATGGTGACTCAAAGGAGATTTTGAAGGGCGTATAATACCGGCTCGCTGAAGATTTTTGAATTATGCTTGTGCTGCGTATTATTTCACTGCTGAAAACTGTCTAGTTTTAGCGTATGCAGGATTTGCGTACGCAGTTTCGATAGTGTGCAAAATCATGATTGCACCAGCCTGGTTATGAAGCTTTTTGGGTGATTTAACCAATGAAAATTCCTTAAAAAGGTCACTTACAATTGGATGTTGAGATTTATCAGTGTTTATATTGACTTGAAAAACGTCTTCAATTATGATTACAGTGGTGATGTCGTATAGTGACGTCGTATTATCATGGATCATCATGGATTTGTTTTCAATTATGATGTTGAAATCGATTAGGAAATTCGGCTCTTAGAAGCGTATGTATGGCTTCAGCAATGATGAAGGTACATACGCATGTTCGGCTCAATGATGGGATCCTTATATCAATAAGGGATTCACCATGACAAGGACCGTCTACTGTAGTTAGTTTGACTGCAGTTCGATTGGTGGTTATGCCGTTAAATAACGCGAAAATATTATTGAGATTGTAGAGCCTATATCAATGATGATATCAAACTTGGTAGAACCATTTTGAGAGACAACTTGTAAGATTGGTAGGCCGATGGTTGCTGGCGCAACCCACCCGTCTTGTTTTCCGAACGTGATTAACGAGCTGGTGACGAAGATTGAGAAGATAGTTTCATGTTGCAATTCTTCTTATCAGCCAGTTGACACCATAGCTTGCATGTGCGTCCCTTTTCTGCGAAGTTCAGGTATGCACGACACACTTTTGAACGTTGAGTTTCAGAATATGGTCTTACTCCAGCTGGACATTGGGTTGGATTATTTGAATAAATTTGATGAGGTTCTTATTACCGAGTTTGATTACTGGAGTCGTTTCGTTGTTGCCTTTCATTGTGTGATGTTACATTAAGGATGCTGGAGTTGCTAAAGTAATGCATCAATTCATCAGCTAAAGTTCTGAGCTGTTGTAGAATGAGTGATTTTTGAGCAACTAGAAAGCGTCAAATGGTAGATTGGGTAGCTTGAATGAATTTGTGATGAAATGAATCTTCACCGACACCTCTTCGGTTTGCAGTAGCACTTAACTCTTGAAGACAGTTGCGCAGCTTCACAGCCACCCTTCGTAGAGAAGCCCAAGCTGAACCGGTCTAAATTCACCATCAAGAGAGTGTGGTAAGTGGCGCGCACCAACCTTGGCAGCCAACCTTCGCAAGGTATTACCAGATGCTATGGGTCACATGCCATCATCCTCTTTCGTTAAAGTGCATAATGTGGCTCCATAAGAAGTTGATACAGCAAAATCAGGAACTTTCCTTAAATTCGCCTTCACAAAATCTGTCAGGTGGTTAAAAGACAAACTCCGGCCTCTGCAGGAGAATGTGACAATCAATAAATTTATACAGCTGAATGAAGAGTGGATTTTTGGTAGTTTCTATAGGATTACAGTTCAGAAGTGACACCCTTACAAGACAAAAGACTTTATCACTAATGGTTAAATCAGCGAACAATGTACTAAATCAAATAGACAACTGAATGAATGTATAGTTAGTTACTATAATTATTATAACTCTATTCATTAGAACTGAGATTACTGATTACAAAACTGCAAACCATTTCAAATTAGGTTTTATATTTTTATCATAAAAAGTAAATTAAGATTTTTTTCAGTTCTTTCTTTATATAACCTCAGAACTTCAATCGAAGAAAAGGGATACATGCTCTCTGAAAAATGGCTACCTATACCGCTATCTAAATACCATTACCCTAAAAAAACATTAGGTCATATACCTAATTACCAATATAATTACTATAACACGTGATAAGTTAAAATGCAGCATAGTTCTTCTATTGAATCAAAGATAGAGTAAAGTAGAATATGTATATTTCTAATATTCTTAACTACGAACAGAATACTTGGAGAAAACCATTCAGTTACAAGAAAATAAAACAAATAACGTAAATTATGTTCCTTTATTTTCCACACAGTTTTTGGCACCTCCTCAGACAGATTGTAGTGATCTTGAGTTCACTGACTACGACGGTATGTGTCTCAAGATCAACCCAAAAAATAATCTGCAAGGCTTCTGCACCGCCAGAAAAAATTGTCGACTCCTAAGGGCCGACATCGCATCTTTTGAATCTCTTGAAAAATTCAACTCATTTAGAGACTTCTTGAAGGATAACGCAGGTGAGCAAAGATTCTCGAATATATCCCAGAGGGAGGGTTTCAGAGGAGCTGTAGAAACGAAGTGTGGTCACTTAATCTTCAGTGGCTCATAATTATTTTTTGTCTGGCAAAAAATAATTAGTCAATTCGAAATTAGTCATTCAAGCTATAAAAATCAAGGCAAACCTGCATTTTTTCTGACAAACCTGCATTTTTTCACTAACTTACAAAAATTCATCAACTAATTTTTATTTCATGAAATTATAATTCTATATCAATTGCATAATTAATTCATCCGAAACATAAATATTCCATGGAGAAAAAATGCAGGTAATTTTATTTAAATATTGTACGTTAATAAGCCCCTATAGCGAAAATAATGCGTCATTTTATCGTTTTGTTTTTATAGTTACAGCTAATTAACTCCAGGTTATATAGCTTAATTTCGATGTAAACTCTTTGTGAAACTTTTTTAAATTTTAATTTACAATATCGAATTTTAATAATTATCTCACTCGACCATTAAATAGTTGTACCTGATTATTGCTGATTATGAACAAAAATGGCTGTTCCAAGTAATAGCGATGATTTTTTCATCATATATATATATTAAATCATTCATATGAGTAAAGAAAATACAAATATTGATGATTAAATGTTCTTAATCGATTTAGAGCTGATTTAGCGAAATTTTAATTTTTTATCCAGCTGAACCATATCTGTTCATCAGTTTCAGTTAAGTACTACCGCAGTCTGGTTAAAAAAGAAGATGAATGGAGATGGATGTTTTACGATCGTAGTCCAGGACAACCCTACCTCGATGACTGGACAAAATCACCCTCCGGACAAATACCCCCTCTGGACAAAATCTCCCTCCGGACAAAATCCCCCTCTGGAAAAAATCCCCCTCTGGACAAAATCCCCCTTGGGTCTTTTATATTAATTAAAGATACTCTCATAATTTTAAAGTTAGGAATTGTCATATAAACCGTTTAATAATTTAATTTTAATAATTTACTAATAAAGATTCACAGTTTATTTTGTTAACTTTTATTTAAAACTGTCTCACTGATTTTGCAGGGTAAATATGATATAATAATATAGTTAATTAATTCATGCCCATGTCTTACATAAGGAAATAAAAATGTAATTTGGCAATGTGTAATATATATTTTACCTTGCTTTATTACAATATAACAATAATTAAAGTGCCTAATTTACAGTTAAGTATTTACAACAACTTTTCTCTAAATAATTATATCATCAATACCTTCTGAACTAGTAGGGACAGTGCTGCAATCAAATTCAAATAATATATATATATAGTTGAGTATATGGAGTTAAATATCAAAACATTAAAGAATTCATGATAAAATATTTGATACAGTCAAACTTAAAATACAGGAAATGCTTTTAAAATCTTAATTAAGTTGCTTGCAATATTTCTCGAAAAATATTTTTCAAATTGGGCCGTAACCTTCTTTATTAACTTTTTTCTTTGTGGTTGAGGCTCATGACCAGAACTATGTTGAGCCACCCGGCAGTCCTGATATTTATTTTCTGTTTTAAGTAAGTCTAAGAACTTCCAAATATGTGGATTTGAACAACCACACAATGAGGAAAACCGTATGTGCCAAGCTTTGACGATGTTAACAGTTCGAGGAAGATGGTCATTACTTCTGCAGTGGGTGTTCTAAAAAGAAACTTGGAATGTTGGAGGCTGACGTGTTTTACGATATTGACTCCCAATATAAACATCCTCGAAATAATTCAAAATCTGAACTCCTCCTTCTGGCATTAGATCAGATAACGTGTAAAATAAAGTTTCAATATCGTCAGGAGGAACAAAAGATAATGCTGCTATCAAGCGCATCTTAACTGTAAAGTCACCATCATCTTGATACTTTGTTTGTAAATAAAACTTATTAAAATCTGTCTGTCTGCATCCAGAGGGGGATTTTGTCCGGAGGGGGCTTTTGTCCGGAGGGGGATTCTGTACAGAGGGAGATTTTGTCCAGAGGGGGATTTTGTCCGGGGGGGGGGGGGCTTTTGTCCAGAGGGGGATTTTGTCCGGAGGGGGCTTTTGTCCTAAGGGGGATTTTGTCCTGTTCCCGCAAAATGATCCAGATGGAAAAACAACGAGTGTCATATGCGCACGTGCAATCGAAAAGTTCCAATTCAAAATGGGTGACCAGCATTGTGATGAGGACATTGCATCGGTGTGTCGAGTATACCCGTAAATATGACCGACTTTTCGAAAGCACAGTTTATTCTACGTATATGTAACTAAGTAATTTATCCCAATTTTTTCTAGTGCTTTTTATATAACTTTTTTATTTCATTTGAAAGACTAAAATAAACAATTGGTTGAATATAGCACTTACTTAATTCTAGTGAATGAATAATTTATTGGTTAGATGAAAATGCATTTGTTTATTATAACTAATGTATTTACTATATCTATCATTAACGATACACTAAATATTAGATACTCCCATGATAATTTAGGCTTAAGATATCTCTTTGCGAGAAATAATATATCTTACATGGAAAAAATAATCTGAAGATAGCATAATGCTCTTATGTTAACTCACCACACAAAGATCATCACAAGTTATTTTGCTGTTATGTTCATCAACATTGCATAATATGATACCCTCACCGGGTAGGAGAAAATTAATAGTTCGAATATAATTCAATTCCAGTGAGATTTACAGTCTCAACAGTAATTATTAATGGAGATAAACACGGTATCCAGAAAAAATGCCCCATGAAAAAAAAAGAAAAAATCTCCCTTGAAAACATTTTTGTGTCCAATTTTTCTGTTGATAGTTATATATATCCCTAGTTTTAATGCTTGGGATATATATAATTTTAATCATTCTTAACAATTCATGAGAAACATCCAATTTATGATAAGTATAGTAGGGTGGATCGTTTTTTCAACTTTAATGAGTTTAGTTTTCTAGTACTGCGGTTTTTTTCGTAAAGTGTAGAGGAGAAAGAGAGGTAATACTTAAATAAGTTAAATTTTGGATCTAGCTAATATTATACGAAATTTTTCCTTCATATGTTTATGTTCAATACTTTTATTATTGAAATCAGTTAATTGCTGAATCGTTTATTCAATTGGTAATATATATTAACTGAATTGAATCATTTTAACGTTTCTGAGCCTTATCTGTCTATTGATAGTTTAGTTTTATATTGCTAGTTTTTAATTATTTACCATCAGTCTATAGTTCAGTTGTTTATTAATTTCTTTCTACTGTGTAAATAAAACATATAAGTTCTCTGTATGTATGGATAACTAAATGTCACTGTTCTGAACCCTTAATCTTTTTAAGTAATCAGAGGATTTTTATGTGATTCTAAAGCCACTAAATATTCAAGGGGGAAGAAAATTGGTTTTCAAATCTTCAGGAGTTTATTCCGTGCTGCGCTTTATTTAGACCATCAACATGTAAGGTTAGTTTTAACGAACAGTAGATCAGGTTTTAGCATACTGTCCAATGTCCATATCAGTGTTGAAACATTCATCCAACTCTTCACTGGAATAATGGAGTTTTACCGACAAATGGGAAAAGGTTGGTTTCACGAAACTTCCACTTTAAGTTTAAGTGAGTGGTGTATACTGTAGAGGCATTTTAAAGTTTTATTGTCCCACTCGTGTAATTGAATTTTTCCGTCACCAAGAAGGTTAATCATTTTAAATTTTTTATTATAAATTTCAAATATTTATAGTTTATCCTACCTATAAGAACTTAAAATATACGAAACTAAATAATTAATTAAGAAAATAGATATATAATAATAATTCATATTTGTGAGAGCTTTATTAATTTCTTTATTTTTAATTAGTTATTCATATATTAGTTGTGATACACCATATCATATAATTTTTGATCAGGTGGGCCTCTGGAGACCGGGTGAAGTACAACCGCTGATGTGGCACATTTTGCATTACAGTAGAGACTCCACTTACAGGACTAATAGCTAATTTCTGGTGTGATTCGAAATGTGACTTAACAGTGCATGTATTTCAAATGCCTCTAAATGTCAGTGGGGTAGTTACTAGTTATAAGTTTATAAGTTGAATAACATGTAACAATCTACCCTGATTAATGCAAACAGTCCTTTTTTAGTGAAACATCTCTACTAATGGGCCAAAACTCCCTCCATAGTTTGGATGGTTCAACCGTTCAACTAATTTCAATAGGCTCATGCGAACCACAAGAATTCAAATAATTAATAGGCACTAATTTATCTGTACATTTTACATAGAACAAGAACATTACTATTATAAAAAATAAGCTCTGTTCTACTCATCATTAAAAATATTCTATTACTACGTGGAAAAGATAGATATGACTCAATGTAGGAATATATAATTCCATTATTTTAGGATCACAATTTCCTAATGTAGCTCGATGCCAGGTTCATCCTACTACTTTGAATAATTTAGAGAAACTAAAATTTAAAGGATAAATAGAAATAAATTAAATTATAGAAATAGTAATCCAGACATAAAGTTTTATAAGAACTAAACTAAATTAAATATCAGGCTACTAGAAACTATAATAATGCCTATCTACATACATATAATATAATGTACTCAGATTTTAAAATAACACAGGTTACGGTCCCTCTCCAAAGAACTGTGTCTGACTGATAATTACGGTAACCAGGCCTACCCTTATGGAAGTTTTGGAAGACCTTCAAAATAGACCGATGAGACCGCTGTTCAGTGTTGCATTATGAGAAATGGTGCATCAGAATCTTATGAACGGGATTCAATAGTTGGTACCAGCCAGTTAGAAGAAATGGTAATTTGAAACCAAGTCCATGAATTCAGGATCTAGGAGCAGGACACATGGCCCGCATTAATTCAAAGATTCACACAAATATACAAAGATATAAACCTAGTTATTCTAAAGATATAAACACAGAACCATTTATCAGTTAACTACTTAATAAATTTATTTGTTATCGGAAATCTAAATAATGACCTTGTAGCAAATAAGATATACCAATAACTAAAATATTTATCCATATTACCTAGTTTTGACGATAACTATAGACAATTACCATACTGATAACAATATATTAAAATATGTAGCTAAATTTAAAAAAAAGGAAAAAAAAACACCAAGACACATTTAGAAATTAACACAAGCAAATTAAATATTTTAGATACTACTGAAGCAATTATGATCTACTATACTCGAGGCAATCGCTTACTACACTATGATATACTTAAATTTCGAATACTTATTTTTATTAACATGAAAAAGATACTGAGAGAAAATGAAAGTTTAGGTGAATTGATTTCTTGTGATAGGTTACAGACCCATTTATAACTTAAATTTTCTTGGTTATAATGGTTGTCCAATCATTCGAAATTAAGATAATTTCGAATGATTACATCTCTTCCCCCACTAGAGAGAAAATAAAGGTAACGTCAATTGTCCAAAAATCCCTTAGCTAATCTCTTTTACAAGTTTAACTAAATCATTTTATATTAACAAAATTATACCATTGATAAAGTATAATATAATACATTTGACATGATTGTCAGAGTAGTTTTTACCAAAGATATATATCTTTTGTTATACTGGTTCAGTATTTCTGTTCTATTCCTTTCATTCGACCATTTGAATTATAGCTTTCACATTTACTATACAACAACACATTTACACCCGAGAAAACTATGTTGGTATGATAAAAATCAATTAAGATGTAAATATTTAAAGTTTACAAAAGTATTTCGTTAGAAGATCAATCTATGATTTATAATAAAACTTATAATAAAAAAAATGCTTGGGATATATATAATTTTAATCATTCTTAACAATTCATGAGAAACATCCAATTTATGATAAGTATAGTAGGGTGGATCGTTTTTTCAACTTTAATGAGTTTAGTTTTCTAGTACTGCGGTTTTTTTCGTAAAGTGTAGAGGAGAAAGAGAGGTAATACTTAAATAAGTTAAATTTTGGATCTAGCTAATATTATACGAAATTTTTCCTTCATATGTTTATGTTCAATACTTTTATTATTGAAATCAGTTAATTGCTGAATCGTTTATTCAATTGGTAATATATATTAACTGAATTGAATCATTTTAACGTTTCTGAGCCTTATCTGTCTATTGATAGTTTAGTTTTATATTGCTAGTTTTTAATTATTTACCATCAGTCTATAGTTCAGTTGTTTATTAATTTCTTTCTACTGTGTAAATAAAACATATAAGTTCTCTGTATGTATGGATAACTATATGTCACTGTTCTGAACCCTTAATCTTTTTAAGTAATCAGAGGATTTTTATGTGATTCTAAAGCCACTAAATATTCAAGGGGGAAGAAAATTGGTTTTCAAATCTTCAGGAGTTTATTCCGTGCTGCGCTTTATTTAGACCATCAACATGTAAGGTTAGTTTTAACGAACAGTAGATCAGGTTTTAGCATACTGTCCAATGTCCATATCAGTGTTGAAACATTCATCCAACTCTTCACTGGAATAATGGAGTTTTACCGACAAATGGGAAAAGGTTGGTTTCACGAAACTTCCACTTTAAGTTTAAGTGAGTGGTGTATACTGTAGAGGCATTTTAAAGTTTTATTGTCCCACTCGTGTAATTGAATTTTTCCGTCACCAAGAAGGTTAATCATTTTAAATTTTTTATTATAAATTTCAAATATTTATAGTTTATCCTACCTATAAGAACTTAAAATATACGAAACTAAATAATTAATTAAGAAAATAGATATATAATAATAATTCATATTTGTGAGAGCTTTATTAATTTCTTTATTTTTAATTAGTTATTCATATATTAGTTGTGATACACCATATCATATAATTTTTGATCAGGTGGGCCTCTGGAGACCGGGTGAAGTACAACCGCTGATGTGGCACATTTTGCATTACAGTAGAGACTCCACTTACAGGACTAATAGCTAATTTCTGGTGTGATTCGAAATGTGACTTAACAGTGCATGTATTTCAAATGCCTCTAAATGTCAGTGGGGTAGTTACTAGTTATAAGTTTATAAGTTGAATAACATGTAACAATCTACCCTGATTAATGCAAACAGTCCTTTTTTAGTGAAACATCTCTACTAATGGGCCAAAACTCCCTCCATAGTTTGGATGGTTCAACCGTTCAACTAATTTCAATAGGCTCATGTGAACCACAAGAATTCAAATAATTAATAGGCACTAATTTATCTGTACATTTTACATAGAACAAGAACATTACTATTATAAAAAATAAGCTCTGTTCTACTCATCATTAAAAATATTCTATTACTACGTGGAAAAGATAGATATGACTCAATGTAGGAATATATAATTCCATTATTTTAGGATCACAATTTCCTAATGTAGCTCGATGCCAGGTTCATCCTACTACTTTGAATAATTTAGAGAAACTAAAATTTAAAGGATAAATAGAAATAAATTAAATTATAGAAATAGTAATCCAGACATAAAGTTTTATAAGAACTAAACTAAATTAAATATCAGGCTACTAGAAACTATAATAATGCCTATCTACATACATATAATATAATGTACTCAGATTTTAAAATAACACAGGTTACGGTCCCTCTCCAAAGAACTGTGTCTGACTGATAATTACGGTAACCAGGCCTACCCTTATGGAAGTTTTGGAAGACCTTCAAAATAGACCGATGAGACCGCTGTTCAGTGTTGCATTATGAGAAATGGTGCATCAGAATCTTATGAACGGGATTCAATAGTTGGTACCAGCCAGTTAGAAGAAATGGTAATTTGAAACCAAGTCCATGAATTCAGGATCTAGGAGCAGGACACATGGCCCGCATTAATTCAAAGATTCACACAAATATACAAAGATATAAACCTAGTTATTCTAAAGATATAAACACAGAACCATTTATCAGTTAACTACTTAATAAATTTATTTGTTATCGGAAATCTAAATAATGACCTTGTAGCAAATAAGATATACCAATAACTAAAATATTTATCCATATTACCTAGTTTTGACGATAACTATAGACAATTACCATACTGATAACAATATATTAAAATATGTAGCTAAATTTAAAAAAAAGGAAAAAAAAAACACCAAGACACATTTAGAAATTAACACAAGCAAATTAAATATTTTAGATACTACTGAAGCAATTATGATCTACTATACTCGAGGCAATCGCTTACTACACTATGATATACTTAAATTTCGAATACTTATTTTTATTAACATGAAAAAGATACTGAGAGAAAATGAAAGTTTAGGTGAATTGATTTCTTGTGATAGGTTACAGACCCATTTATAACTTAAATTTTCTTGGTTATAATGGTTGTCCAATCATTCGAAATTAAGATAATTTCGAATGATTACATCTCTTCCCCCACTAGAGAGAAAATAAAGGTAACGTCAATTGTCCAAAAATCCCTTAGCTAATCTCTTTTACAAGTTTAACTAAATCATTTTATATTAACAAAATTATACCATTGATAAAGTATAATATAATACATTTGACATGATTGTCAGAGTAGTTTTTACCAAAGATATATATCTTTTGTTATACTGGTTCAGTATTTCTGTTCTATTCCTTTCATTCGACCATTTGAATTATAGCTTTCACATTTACTATACAACAACACATTTACACCCGAGAAAACTATGTTGGTATGATAAAAATCAATTAAGATGTAAATATTTAAAGTTTACAAAAGTATTTCGTTAGAAGATCAATCTATGATTTATAATAAAACTTAACTTAACCGATATGACATATGAGTGATCTTAACCCTTCCACTAAATTGTATCTATAATTAATTTCACGAGGAATCTTTTCCTCCTTCAATTTTAAGATGAGTCATCTATCTTCTAAAATTCCCTGTTCAAAATGTCACCACGTGAAAAATCCCCCGTGTTTGTCTTTTTATAGTAATGTATAGAGATACTATAATTATGTATCCTTTGTTTTAATCATTGATCATCAGACTCAAGTAAAAAGCCTAATAAGAAATAAGTAAGGAAGAAAAATTGAAAATAAAGATAAATGAATAAAATAAAGAGTATATTTCCATTTACAATTTACCAACAATTTGGTTTTAAAGTAAACAGGTCAAAAGTTATTGGGACATGTGAACTTGTCAGATCTGATAATGTGCTTTCTTTCAGTTTTAATTTAATCATAATACCAATAAGGAAGAAAATAAAATGCTGAATTTCTCAAAATGTAACCTGTTTTTATATCCATTTCCATATTTAAAATATAATATTAGATATGAAACTATGGAATGGACTTTCAATCATTTATGTTAATGAACATAACATGAAATGAAAAAGAATTCAACCGTTTGAAGTCTAAGTGCTTCTATCAGTTAGAGAATTCCACTCATCAAATGTTCAATAAATCGTGAAATAAATCTTTATGGAACCTCTAATCTTTGGAACAGTGTGAAATGAGTATTCTATCAAATGAGTATTCTATCGATAGAATACTCATTTGAAAAGAGGTTTCACTCAACAACTGATGAAATTACTACAATTATTGAAGCATGTGTTCAGCGTACAGGTCACATTATCTGTAATGATTTTATTCAAATACCTAGAAAATCATATGTGAAAAACTTATTCATATGACTAGCTAAGCTATAATCAAACGATCAATAAATGCACTCTAAATACCAAACTCTGCATGTACAAATTTTAATTTTGATAGAAACCCAATTGAAACCAAAATCTGAGCGACACTTGAATATTCAGAGTAACTTTGATGTTCGATTCTGTGGTATCTATCGCTCACTTAGTATTTAGTTTGCAAGGTAAAGTAGCAGAGTTCTCGGACACTAACATTTCTCGAAAGAAGGTGATTGTGCAATGTACATATGAGTCCTGTTTCCAAACATGTAGGCAATGTATAGAAGTAACACAAAATTCACCATACACGCCTGTCTGTCTGATGGATTCAATTCTAATGGATTCAATTATGTAAAAAAATACTTAATTTTGTTTAATGCAATCTGCTCTAAAAACGTTTACAAAGAGATTTGACTCGTAATATGAGGGACTTACACTACTTTTCGCAATTATGAATATCGTTACATGAATAATATTGTGTAAAAAACTTGTGAACATTATAAATTCATGATAAATCAAAAGAAAAAAATTCCATTCATATAAAGGGAACGATTCATAATAATAAAGATATGAACTATAAAATGGACAATATAGTAACTGCCTATTCTTTAATCATCTGATTTTTGTTTAAAAACGTAATCTATATTGGTCGCTATTTCCCAAACATCCTTTCCTTGAAAATCATACATTCTTGATAAAAATGTTATGAGCGATCACATGACCTGTGCTGCCGGTCGATAGCGCTACGCCATCTCTTTATCAATCTTTTGATTCTACAATCATCGAGCAATTGCACTACGCATTCGCAATATATTGAAACCCAGGTAACAAAATATTATTCCCGGGATATTCCGGGGAAACTCCCTGGGATTATTCCCACGATATCCCCAGCGTTATCGAGGGGATGCCCTATTTTGATGTTTTTGCGATATGGGGATATCCACAAATGGGTGACCAGACAACTCACCGCCGGACAATTTGCCGTGAAGACAACTCGCCGCTAGAACAATTCGCCGCTAGGACAATTCGCCGCCAAAACCACTAGGCGTATGCTTTATTTTTTACCACCGTATACAGCATTTATACATATAAAAAAATTAAATATAAGCTGCATGCTTTAAATTAATTATCAAATTTTCTTAGCAGTATTTATAAATGATTTTTTTTTTTTTTTCATTTCAAAAGTTAAATATGAATTTTTTTCAACTGCAATTATATAAACATGGTTCAGGTGTCTTTTCATACGTTTAAAAATTATTTTAGCTTAAAACTAGTAAATCAGTGCAAATAAAAGGTTATCTAACTACGAAGTCTTAGATTTTTGTCTTCGGAAGGCTAATTAGTTTATTTACTATCACCTCTTCATTTTCCTCATCTATGCGTAAGTGCAGTCACCTGTGCTTGTGTTCCTTTTCTTATCATTCCTTTGTAAGTGATTGCATCCACGAAGTAACTTTTCTGCATCCATGAGCAATGTCACAGACCTTTGGTTGGTGCCTTTTGTTCAAGGAGTCACTTTGCTTTCTGATTTATTTTACTGTCCCTTGTATTTAATTTATTTTTGACGTCAACTAGAAAGCCTTTCGTTCCGAAGAAGACGTTAAACACTTCTAAATCTAAATTATTAGCTTCAATAATTTTTGCTTGTCAACTACTGTTTTACGTCTTTCTTAAGCGTATAGAAACAAATCATTGTTCAAATTTATAATATTTTTAAATATATGTAAATGATGCATACGCTGGCAAAACTTAAATCACGCGGCGAGTTGACCTGGCGGCGAGTTGTCCTAGCGGCGAGTTGTCCTCACGGCAAATTGTCCGTGGCGAGTTGTCCGGCGGCGAGTTGTCCTAGAACTTCCCAAATGATATCGAGGGAATAATGATGGGATCTAAATATATTATCCCTGGAATATTCCATCGATATCAAGGGAAGGGAAAGAAATACCGAAATTATTATTCCCTCTATAACAAGGGAATAAAATTGGGATAGTAATGGGATATTCCCTCAATATCGAGGGGAACAAATGGGAATATTTCCTGGATATCTAGAATAGAGAAAGGATACCAAAATTAATTTTCCTAGCGTATACTGCATTTGCACGTGTACGTTTGACTTTATATGAATTAGTTGAATGATACCCCAAGCAACACAAGTTAATGGGGCCCATGTGGGCACTAGATGTACAAATCGTTTTGGTACTGTGTGGTTATTTGCAAAATGGGCCAACACAGTGACAGCATGGGCTGTTATGTTGGAACCATCTTGGCACAATATGTTGCCAATATGTTAATAAAGTTTCAGCCATATTATGTTGATACGCTATACAGTAATTAGGTTGGGCCAATATGACAATTCAATGGATTGGATTCGCCACATTGAGCCAACCTTCTCCCAAGGTAACATTCCATGAGAATAGAAAACCACATCATCCCCATGTAATTTCTAGGCTACTTTTCAGTCTACCATCTCTTGCCCATCTAACCATCTAGTACCCATGTTGGCACAATTTGTCATGGTTGCTTGGGACATATTGTTATATACAAATTAAATGGAAAGAAATGAAGTGGTGTTTGCGGGTCACGAACCCGCATCTTGTTGACTTCTGTTTGCGACGCTAACCACTCGACCATCCTGGACACAGTAGATGTAGGATTTCTAATGAACTTTATGCAATATGATAACTCAAGTGCATCTTAAAGTTTTTATCGATAAATAAAGTTTCATAATTCATAGATTATTTCTCTTTTTCTTTTATAATCGTTTCTTTCTATAATTTTTAGAGGATCAACTATTTTTCACAAATTTCTGGAATATTCCCTCGATAGTGTTAGGGAATCAACTAATTTTTAGTAATCCTGGAGTATTCCCTCGATATCCTTAGGGGATCAACAAATTTTCACTAATTCCTAGAATATTCCCTCGATATCATTAGGAGATCAACTAATTTTCAGTAATTCTTGGAATATTCCTTCAATATCGTTAAGGAATCGACTAATTTTCACTAATTCCTGAAATATTCCCTCGATATCGAAAGGGGATCAGCCAGTTTTCATTAATTCCTGGAATATCACCTCGATATCGTTAGGGGATGAACTAATTTTCACTAATTCCTGGAACATTCCCTCGATATCGTTAGAGGATCAACAAATTTCCACTAATTCCAAGAATATTCCCTCGATATCTTTATGGGATCAACTAATTTTCACTAATCCCTGGAATATTTCATCGATATCAATTTACGATAGCGGATAATGAGGGAATATATATATATATATATATCGAGGGAATATTCCGGGAATATCTCAATGTTACCTGGGAAGCTGCCTTAAACATAATTATTCAAAATTTGAAATTTGTGTTAATGGTCCGGTTGTAGTCTGGAGGACTGATTAATTGTTGAAATGGTTGTGGTTTACATAAGCTTTTGTTTCTTAAATTATATGAATGCCCCTTGAAGCGAGTGTCGGATGATGAAATAAATTCCAATTTGAAATGAAAATTTAGAGTAAGAATTGATGAATGAAAATCGTATTAAAGATTCAAAATGAAATAAAATTTTAGACTAATTACTTGTATTTATCTTAACTCATTTCACACAAGTTAATTTACTCTTTCACTGTCTTAGTCTCTTCAATCTCTGAACAAGAATGGGTTGCAGCTGAGGTAGACATCACGGCTTTAGAAAGTGTTACGTCAGCCTGCTAAGAAGTCCACGTAGTTCCCAGTTCCAGCATATGTATCGGCTTAGCTAAGATGTTGGGATGGGTTCATCTAGCTTGCTACTCTCCTTCAAACAGACCAGACTGCACTTAATGGGATTGGAACACTCATTTACACGAAAATATAGTAAGATATAGAATTACTGGTCCAACCGAATGCAAAGCATGGAATTGAAGGTATAACGACGGTTAGATGAAAATAATTTGAAACAATATGCTGACACTATGCTATAATAGTATGGTCCGAATATTCATTCTAGCTAGAACGATGAAAGCTAAATGTTGGTGTGTTCTTGATCAATAGGATATGTCCATCCTACCAAAGAATATGTGGTCAGAGGGGGTTCAATTCCAGATGATTTCTGCTCAGATGAGTTAGAGAAGATTTGTACAGATGCTTGAATTGTAGATAAAGGGGAGTCGGTCCGCATGACGTTAAACTGTTTTTCGGGCAATTATTTTGACTTATGAAGAACTCCAAAAATATATATGTGAGTTTCTTTTATTTTCAGAAAAACGAAAATGATAATAAATAATAGTAATAAAGGTAATTGTACAATCAGTTTAAAACAATTTTGCATTGTGAAAAGCTACAATTTGTCGAACAGGAAAAAGAATAATCCGTGAATATTAGGGCTAAATAACCGAGTAAAATAATTATTTCTTCAAATAAGAGGAAAATCACACATCATTAATCGGTTTGCTCTTTGTAGACTTGAGAGTGCAAATAATCACTGAGAAACTTATCTAAATTAACTTTTTAGTTTCCACACTGGAGAGAATGATGGGGAGTATGTAGAAAGTGATGTGATTGGAGAGAAAGAAAGTGATGGGAATTGGAGAGAAAGAAAGTGATGGGAATTGGAGAGAAAGAAAGTGATGAGAATAAGAGAGAAAGAAAGTGATGGGAATTGGAGAGAAAGAAAGTGATGGGAATTGGAGAGAATGAAATTGATGGGAATTAAAGAGAAAGAAAGTGATGAGAATTGGAGAGAATGAAAGTGATGGGAATTGGAGAGAAAGAAAGTGATGGGAATTGGAAAGAAAGAAAGTGATGGGAATTGGAGAGAAAGAAAGTGATGGGCAATTGGAGAGAAAGTGACTGGGAACTTTTAAACAATTATGAGGACCGAGAAGGAAATGATAGGGAATGTGGAGAAAGTGGTGGGAAACCAGCCGTTGAAGCACTAACGGATGCTAAATGTAGTATTACTAAAGGTTAATGAATGGTCAAGACGTATCACTATATCCGTGTATTAATATGACAAAAATCTAGTAAGAAAACGAAGAGCTTGCAGAAATTGAAGCCTAATAAGAGCCTATCACACACAAAAATACAAAAACCTAGTAGTTGAAGAGCATAACCGAAGCGCTGTTCTGTAAATCTGCAAGTACCATTAGAAAATCAGATGAGTAATCAATTATGATAGTTTAATCTTTCCAATGCAACCAATTTAATTGACAGAAATATAAAAATGTGTGATCACACTTAGTTCAAACATTCATATTATATGAAAAAAATGAATGAAAAACTAATTATAAATAAATATATTTTCAGAAGAAGAATATCTTAACGATCGCGACTATAAGTTAAACAATATTTTTTCTAAAATGAATATCATAAAGATTGAGACTATAAGTAAACAATATGTCTCAGAAAAAGAGCATCGTAACAATTGCCACTATTAATGTTATCAAAATTTGTGTTTCCCCTTAAAAGTTTGCTCAGTAACCTAGGGACTGCTCCAGGTGGACCAGACCTCAATAAAATTGTTAAAATAAACTGTCTTTTCGATATTTTGTCTTTACAAAATCTTCATTAGATACTTACACATCCATTGGTAAGAATAATTATCTATTCAAAATAAAATTAACAGGCAAAGATAAGATACAAATAATTATCAGGTATTCTAACTATTTGCGAAAAGCCATTTTCACCACCCATCAATAAAATCCTTATAACATTCACAAAAATGGACAACAAAACCTAATGAAAATTTAACTGCTTGATGAAGAAGGGTTCAACAATAAATAAAATATCAGGAATAAACATGTACATTCAATATTTTTTATGAAATATACTAACTTAAAATTGTGTTCCATTTTTTATTGAAACACCCTAAATATTTGAATAAATGCTCATAATATGAGTATCTGGCCATTTATCACCTCTTTTCTTGTATAATCGTATGTATATATGTTGAAAAGTAAAAGTCATGAAAAGCCAGCTTCCAAATCGGTTTAAAAATAAATTATTAATATGTTTACACGAGGACTGGTGCGCCTGTTCATTACTAACAGTACAAAACAACATAATCTCTCCCTCCACTGTAACTCGATTAACACTGGGCATTGAGGGCGGGCAGCTAACTAGCTCTATTGTCGCTAAGTGGAAGGTGTGCATTTGAGTGAAGACACGCCCGCCCATGACATCAACTTTTGTTGCAACTTTTTAAAATACGACGGACTTTTCATTCTATCTGAAGTCCTACGATTGATCTGAAGATTTATCTGTATGTATAAACAAGGCTTTTGAAAGAGTTCCCAAGACTGATATGAATCTATAATTTGAGATTGAATCCTTCTAAAATACCGCGACTCGAAAATAGGTACAGCCAAAGATATTATACAACAGTAAGATAAACCACTCTCAGAAATTTCTGTTTTAAAAAGTGTCATCTGGATTTGAAAGCAGGAAATAAAGCAACAACAACATTTGGTGTTGTTCAAAACATTGAAAGTTTCACTTGTTCAAGAAAAAATTATTCGGTTATACTGTATCATCAAGAAAGTAAATATGAAATCTACTCATTTTTTTTAAAGCTATAGTTTCAGTTGAACACTGAAACTTGAAACGCTGAAAAGTTTCGATCAACACCAAATGTTGTTGTTGTCATGCTTTCAAATACAGACGGCACCACAACGCACTTTTGAAACAGAATCTTGAGAGAGTGGTGTATCTTATTGTAGTATAATACTTTTGGTAAATCTTGGCACTTTGACCCTTAAAAGAACGACTGTTGAGATTGAGCTAGGCAAATCGAATAAATTCAATATAATAACACTATTCCTATCAATCATGAATGAATTAAGTCTTACACAGTATGTTTCTATGATAAAAGTGATGAACTAACAAAAGTCATATAACTTATTGTGCAGCGAATCCCCTTGTATTTTGTCAGTCCAATTAGGGTTAATGAGTGCTATAGGAAAATTGCCACTGGAAAAATTGCCACTGGGAAGATTGCCACCGGGAAAACTGCCATTGGAAAAATTGCCACTGTGGGAAAATTGCCACTGTGGGAAGATTGCCACCTGGATAATTGCCACTGAGGAAAATTTCCACTGTGGGAAAACTGCCACTCGGAAAATTGGCACTGTACATATATAAATTCATACTGAATTTTTTTCTCGAAAATTACAAAATCATAGGTACTGAATGCAATGTTGATCAGAATTTAATATACAAGAATTTTTACAAAGTGAACATCTCATTTTGGCAAGTTATTAGATCTAAGTGAATTCTTCCGTCGGTGGGTGTGAGTGTGCTGATACGCAGTTAATTCTTAGCTTAATGTGTTTAATTATTCCCTGAAGAGGTTAAACCAATAATAAACAAAATTTTGTTGCATTATAGTTTCAAAAATGTATAAAATTTTGTTGCATTATAGTTTCAATAATGTATAAAATTTTGTGGCATTATAGTTTCAATAATGAATAAAATCTTGCTACATTAATTTCACGATAAACAACAAAACGTGTTGCATCAGTTTCACAATTTATAGTTATGTCTTAGACAATAAAACTCAAAGAATGTCAGTAACTCAAATGCAAATTGTTATCAAATTATGCTTAAATATTTCAAACCAAAATGTGCCTCTCAGGATCATAGTTCGTTCCGTGGTTTTGTATAGTTTTTTTCTCAACTTGTCAGTGAAAGATGAACACACAGTGAAAATTTTATTTACATAAGATTCGAATACTTTTGTATTCAGTTCGGGATTTTTTATAGAGTAAAATAGCTTTTCAGTTTGTTAATATATTTTATAGTGGCTATTTTCCATAGTGGCAATTTTCCTCAGTGGCAATCTTCCCAGTGAGAATTTTCCCACAGTGGCAGTTTTCTCAGTGGCAATTTTCCGTGCACGGGGTTAATGAAGAAGGAAGAATTTCAGATTGAATAGATAAAGTGAACATTTTAGTATTTACAGGGCTCATATCTGATCATTGATGGACCTCTCCATGTAATTGTTAATTACTCTGTCGGCTGTCCAATGTCCATATTATTATCTGGAGATTCATCGAAACCAATATATCGAAAGCAACTAATTGGATGGAGAATTGATTGAACGAATAATTGACCGAATGGAAAATTTAGTGAACGGAGAATTTATCGAATGATGATTTGATCTAGCAACAATTGGTAGAATGGAGGATCTGATAGTGACAAATTTGATTGTAAAGAAAAATAGTTCGATTTTCAATAATCTTCCAAGAAAATCCAATCGATGGATTGCCCGCGAAACTTACATGCAATATATAACTGTTAGTAGATCTTTCTACCATGATTTATATTAATTAAATCCCTTTCTTTTATCAACTACTGGGCCCTAAAAAATATATCCTCTGGATTGAATTTGTTATAATTTGGAAATAGTTATTTACGATCATAGATATAACTAGCTGTTAAATTGAGAGTTAAAATAAATAAATGATGATTATAAATTATACTCTTATTATTTTATATTAATTAACTAACATATTTTAGCATGTTTGTGGCTCCTTTGTATTTATCAAACGAATGTCAATCTACTGTATTTAAAATTCTAAAAAATATAATCAATACCGTAACATATACGAGTTGAAGACACTCGTTTAAAAGTGACATACCTTTAATTAAAATCCATGTTATGGAAATCTAGACTGTGTACCATAGAATACTTAATCATTAAGTAAGCAATGTTTGAGAAGAATCTGCAAGTTCTGTTTTTGTAAATACCTATTTAACATTTCATTGTGTTAAGTAGCTGATATACCTGTAATCGATCTATTTTCCATTGGACCAATATTTGTGCAATCAATTTACGTTCAGCAAATCTCAATTTAATGTTTTTTTTTTCATTCGATCATTTGCTTGCTCTCAATAAATTGCATTCAATGCACAATATAAGGTTACTTATTATAAATCTACAAACAATTTGATGTTTATTCTTTATATTTTATTATAACATATTATTTAAGTAATACTTGACATTTTTATGCTTCCGTCCGAACTTCAAGCAGGAACTAATAAGAACCCATTCCCGACCATTTCAAACAAATGCATAGCTGACAGACATTGTATAAAAAATGGTTAGATACACCGTTACCTAAACTTTTATTACACCTAAAGGTGTTCATAAATTCATATTTACCATTAATTTTACGATAATATGTGGTAAAGTTCGTATGTTCAACTATTTAGTCTATTTCATCTTATAAATGCCAGACAAGGAAGGTAGAGTGTAAATATTTCTGCACAGATGCAAGGCCATGCGGCGTGAAGACTTAATTGTGTAACGTAACAAAAAAAATGTTTTTAGAGCTATATGTACTATTTATTTTGTTGTCCAAACTTCTTGTTCTTCTCATTCAATGTATTCATCAATTATTTAAATGGATTGGGATATTTTTTTAACATAGTAGCAATCAATTGATTTTTTAAATAACTGTTGTAAAAATTGTGCATGCTAGAGGTGTAATTTAACGACCAGGGATCAATTGAATATGACCGACCTTATTTACTGTCTTATTAAAGTATTTCTGTAAGAATAATTGAACTTGAACGTTAAATCAAACCATAATAAACTAATATCTTCATATAAAATCAAGTTACAAAGAATCAAATTTATGATAAATCTTTGTTTCTAATTTACATACTCTCATAATATCAGTTCAAATCTCAAATCAGTTTGATCGATGACTGAGCGCTGGTACTGAGCTTCATGATATGCCATATAATGATGAAAACTGTCTACTATTTAATATTTAGGTAGGTAAGGTGCATCAATCCATATCCAACAAAACGAGTTGATAGCTTGCATATAAACCCAAAATGTACACTTTTTAATGAATGATTAAATGATCTGAAATGTATCGGTAACGAAATATTGATACCCTGATTTTGTTTATTATTTTGATATGCATAGTGAATTTCATATACAACTAAGTGACGGGCACTCGTTATCGAGTTATCGTTCAAACAAAAAAGATAACAAATGAATACACTCCGCCGATCAAAACATAATTCTCCACAATTTGCGTAGGTTGTAACATTAATTCATGAAAACCTAAATTATCAAAACTGCTTAGTTTTCAACATACGGACTTTCAAAGTTCTAAAAGGATTTCCTACCAAGATATTCAGAAGTTCTTACGTTCCTAACAGATGGTTATTAATGGGATATTAAACAAAACAAACATTAGTCTCTATTATACCTAATAGTATAAAATGTACAATGATTGTCTGCTGTTAAAACTAAGCAGTTTCGATCATTTGGATTTTCGTTAAACAGTGTTTGTTTCACATGAGCCATAGCTATGAACGTCCAAAATTTACTTTGGAATAAGAGTGTCAATAACTCGACAACTAATCATTTTTGATATACATTTGTATAGTTATTCATGAAAATGATTTTTTTTTGCAAGTTGTCAATTTTTTTCGGATTCGAAATTAAATACATTGTATAGTTCGAAACTTAAATGTACAAGGAAAGTGGATCCTCACTCATAACATCACAGTATGCTGAGAAAGGGCTATACAATTACAGCATATAAAGAAACACTAAGTGTGTTGGACAAGTTAATGATTTTATTTCTAAATATCCACACTTTCTATTCTTAGTCTGAGGTGGCCCGAAGTCGCTTGTTTGGTTCGTCACCATGACGAATTCATTGATCGATTAGGTGGCTTAAATAACCTGAAACATATAATGATCTAAAGATATTGTTCCGAGCAATGCTTTTAGTTTTAATAGTTAGTTTAAGAGGGAAATTGATTAAATTTCTATGAATCTATGAAGATTTACGTATACTCATGGTATGTTAGGCATTCAAACTTCATTTTTCTGTAACTATGTAGATGCAAAAATAAGTTTGTTATAATAATAATCTCACATGAATTGCAATTATAATTATGAAAGACTGCTTAATTTATTTGATTTTTAAATTAGAGAGAACATTATTTAGAAAATACGATACCAGTATTTTTGGCATATTAAAACGGTTAATTATCAATCTAACAAGAACTTTTTTAAATATCACACTTAATAGAATAATTAACATTAAATTGTGAACGATTTCTAGTAGCTTCATTTGTGTTCAGTTAATGATTGATGTTGATAGTTCAATTGTTTGGTTCCATATAAGTATTTACTTTAGTTTTTTGGGGGAATTTGTGATGATTTCATTAGTTGTAGAATATAGATAGTAATTATGGTGTCATTAACCTAGAAAGAACATATTGGTATTGGTTTACTTTGTAGAAAATCCTTAACATTTCCATCCATATTTGAAATTTTGTTTTGGTCTACTGTTAAATTTTGTTTCTGAAATCTAAAATGTGATTGACAATGAAATTATCATAGTAAATATTATCTTTAAATTGTTTTATTACTTACCATATTTAAATTAATCTATAGATATAAATTTAATTAATCCATGGGTGTTTGATATTTTTTTAACGAATCTGCATGGTGGTGTACATTAACAAAGCACATAATGGTAAATAGAATACTTTTTAAAATATTTGTTTGAAATCAAAATATAATAAAACTTATATTCGGGCCTCTTACTACACAACGAAAAAGCAAATGCTACACAAAAAAAGAAAAAATGCAAATCTCATTTAGAACAACAGGCAAATTACTAGTGATGCTATAATAGTCTCTGACTGTGATAGCAGGGCGCATTGTCAAACCTTGATCAAATTTGTTGTTGCTTGAAATTACGTAAAAGCATCCTCTGAATGAAGCATTGTCGTAACCTACATTTTATTGTTCAGGAAAATGCCTGATAAAACATTGTATCATATACATACATGCACCCCAGTTATGCATGAATCTTGAATAGTAAATCCTATAAATAAGCTATGTTCATAAATTATATTTTTGAAATGACTCAATCTAAATATAACTTTTAGTCATTTGAAAAAAAGTATATATATTTAGAATTATTTGAGTTCAAATTTCAGTTGGGGTCAATTTGACCCAAATATTCGTCCACGGGTTAATATCATCAGATTTACAGAGTATGTATAAATAAATTATACAAACTGTTATAAGAAAACTATTTTCCCTAAACTATTTAATGGATAATTTCCACTCTAATGATGGCAACTGACGTAATTTGAATAACATAACAATTTTTCCAGTACTATACTTTTTCCCCGCTTCTTTATAGGAGAAAATTACAAATATACTAAATATAATACCAATTTACATATATATGTTTATGGCAATCAGTATCACAAATGAAAACTGCACAAATTTATTGAAGTGAATTAATAATAAATTAATTAATCAAAAAATAATTTAACCTGAAGATACAGACCATGTGTGGATTGGGAGTTACACATATATTGATACTATTGATATCTCCTAATTTTGACAAGTAAAATACCTAATAATAATAATTTTGAATTGTGGAATATGATATCAATTGCCATGCGATATCTTTATACTACTATTTTACTATAGCATTTAAAGTGAATGCGATATTATCACGATATGTAATGAAGAATGAACAATATATCTCAAATCCAGATAATTACTATGTTGAAATAATGAAACAAACCTAGTGGGTAAAATGTAAAGTCAACAGATTGTTTCGTTAATAATGGTATATATTGATCATATAACTAATTATCAATGCTTTATTGTAATGTATCAGAAATTCAGATATTATCCTCTGAATTTTCTGTTGGAAATATTTGATGAAAATCGATAAATTTTCGTCTTGTTTTTCATAGAATATCTTATCAGTGTTTATCCTATTATCATATTATCATCGATTGTAATTAATAGACCATCGAGAACCAGACGATTTCAATTTTTAGCGGACACTGGAATGTTGCCATAATGCTCATTGCAAGACACACCGCATGGGCATTGTATCTTCAGAACAGAAAACACTTCTATGCAATAGACATCAACATCGATCAAGTAAAAGTAGACACTATTGGAAGAAACTAATATTAACTGAGACCCATATTGACAGAAAACAATATTGACAAAAAATTATATTGACTGAAACCTATATTGACAGAAACCTACATTGACAAAAAAACTATATTGCCTGAAATCTTTATTGACAGAAACCTATATTGACAGAAACCTATACTGACAGAAACCTATATTGGCGGAAACTTATATTGACAGAAACCTATAGTGACGGAAACCTATATTGACAGAAACCTATATTGGCGGAAACCTATATATTGACATAAACCTATATAGACAGAAACCTATATAGACAGAAACCTATATTGACAGAAACCTATATTGGCGGAAACCTATATATTGACGGAAACCTATATTGACGGAAACCTATATTAACAGAAACCTATATTGGCGGAAACCTATATTGACATAAACCTATATAGACAGAAACCTATATTGTCGGAGATATCTTGAAATGATCCATACTTGAGTGCCTATTAATAATTTCCTTGTATGGAAATAGTTATTCAAACAATAATTATGATACACCACATCATATCATCATTTAATTGCTTCAAAATATTAGACCAATACTCAATTTAACTTTGAAGAAATTTAAAAAAATCAACTTAATCCAGTTAAGAATGTATTTATCATATATTTTATTTTACCGAATTATATTAATAATGAATATTTCATTTAGAACCTGCATAATTATTGAATATATTAGAGGTACCTCTATACTCGTGTTTTATTTTCTGGTCATTCACCTCGCCTTTCTTTCAATATAATTTTCATTTATTGGATTAAGTATTCAAATCTCTAATGTGCTATTTTCGATTGTCTTCTTAGAATCTCTCATAATGTTAAGAAAATCCAGAATTTTGTAACGACGCTGCTATTTGATAAATTGAATTGTTCATTACCTTATTACATAAAAATATCTATAAAAAAGTATAGTACAATTCGAAAAAATTTACTTTGTGTACAGATTGTTCTGAAATTTGCATGTTATATGTAACTTTTGGGAAGAATCGTATTTTGTTTACATATTTTTTTTTTAGTTGTTGAGAAAAAATAATCTGAAATTTCAAAAGGATAAAAGTCATTGAAGATATTTGCTAGAACAAAAACAAGGATAGTTTTATAATACTTGAAACATTTATAACAAAGTGATATAAGCCGATTTTACGTTTTCTTACCACTTTCTTTGGATAAGCTACTTTTGATTGAAAAATAGAAAAAATATCTCTTTATGTCTTTGTTAGAAATCATTGGACGATTTCAAAACTGCCATGGCTTTTCTTTCAGCGTGAAAACTAATTTGCTTGATTTTTTAGATTGAAAATTCTTATTTTACAGAGATTCAAAAATGTGAAGTATTCAAGTAAAATATCAATTTTACTATTATTGAATCAGTTTAAATAGTATTTTTTTTGCAATCTACATATGAATAAAATGCATATTTTTCATATATATACTTATGTGAAAAAGTTATCATTTTTTAATTTCTTCGGAGTAAAAAATCCTTTGGATAGGAGTAAAGGTAGCCTCATTAAATTTTGGACACGAAAGCCCGCTACCAAGAGAGACTATTTCAGTAGGATAGAAAATGTATATTTTTTTCCAAATTTGGTGAGTCGAGCCACTTAAAACTGAAATAATCAGTGAATAAATGAAATAAAAGAGTATAGTTTCATTAACAATATACCAAGAATTTAATTTTGATATAATACCTACTCCTGTCGATAATTTTAGTAAACCTGGTCAAAAGCAATTAGGTTCAGATTTGACCATTGTTTCTCGAAATGTAATCTGATTTTATAATCTTCTCCCTATTTATTATATAATATTCGATGTGAGAGTGTCGAATGGTTTTTCAATCAATCATGTTAGTTAATATGACATGAAAAGAAAAAGAATTTAACAGTTTATAGTCTTGAATGCATCAGTAAAAGATTCCAACGTGTGGCCTTATGTAGCTATCGATGAAAATACCCATTTGATAAGAGGCTTCACTCAACATCATTGATGAAATTAGTATGACTAATGGAGCATATGTTAGCGTCAGGTCACGTTATTTGTAATGATTTTTAATAAACTCCTCGAACATAATGAGTAAGAAATCTATTCATAAGACTAGCTCAGCTATAATCAAACGATCAATGAAAGCACTTTGAATACCAAATTATCAATATACACAATGATTATACAAAAGCAAATTATGGCAGAAACCCATTGGAGCCAAACCCAAAGGAGCTCATGAGCATTCAGAAGAACTTTGTCATTCACATCGATAGTATCTACCTTTCACTGACAATCTTGTGAAAAGTTTACAGGTAGGAGACAGTCGTTGAGTTCTCGGACACTTATAGTTCTTGGAAGGAGGTGATAGTACAATGTACACAAGTCATGTTTCCAAACTTAAAGACAACGTGTTGAAGTAACACATAATTTACTATAGTCTTTCTGATGGATTTAATTCCCCATTTAAATCATAAGAAAACTAGCATAATCAAAATTTGTTGCAATCTGCACGAAAATTGTTTATAAAGAGTGTTGAGTGATGTTATTTTTCGCGGATAACTTGTGAATAAAAACATTTATTGATGAACCCATATAACTAATTTCCATTAGTATGAAAAGAAACCTTCGTAAATATAATATATATGAACTACCAAATACCCTATATAGTAGGGTGGAGCGTTTTTTCAACTTTTTCGAATTCGAATATGCATTAGAACGGAAAAGTTGTTGGCATACCTAGTTTAAATGTATAAAAAATTTCAGAGCTGTCAGATGTCATCTTCATCTGCCACCAGAGCTTCGAAAAATTGAAAAATTATGAAAAACTGGTTGCTATTTAAAAATTTCCAAAAAAATTAATTTTCATTTATCAATTTCGCATTAGTGATGAAGTTCATTAAAAAGGTATAGTATAATTGGCTTTCAAATTTGAAATCATTGTTATATCATCTTCATTTGCCACCAGAGCTTCAAAAATCCAAAATTTGTGAAAAATTGATGTCTTTAAAAATTTCCCAAGAAATTTAAATTCAATATATTAATTTTGCATTAGTGATAAAGATCATTAAAAAGGTTTATCATAATTAGATTTAAAGTTTGAAATAATTGTGACTTCATCTTCATCTGCCACAAGCAGCTTGACAATATCGTTAAATAGTCGTTTTTACATAAATTCAAATTGGAATTAAACTTATGAATTTGTCTTTCTCATCTCAATTGGCGATAAAGTGATGTTACAAAGAGGTCCAAATTCTACTCTCAAATTCTAAGCTTGCGACACATGATCTTTTACAGCAGCTTGTGCCCAAAAATGGTTTTCATAACGAATGCTTACAGATATCAAATTGACATTTGTATACATTATCAAAATTCGCTAAGTTCGGTTCCTAATTTATTTCAACGTATTTCGAAAAAATCCAGATCCAACCACGTGAAGGTGGTTGTACATCAAGATCCACCTCACCCATCCCAACCTCTAACACAACAAAAATGGAAACTTTACCACTGGAAAAGTTATTTCTTCGTTTCAAGTACTGGACATTTTTTCCTTCAATTTTTGCTATTATGAATCTATCTCTAGCCATTTCTTCCGACAACTGAAGTCGAGGCTTCTGTGACATCTTGATGTATCATTCCACAGTTTGAGTATGGTTGCGAAAATGAGTATTCGTTTGAAAATTCTCTATCCCACTCCAATTTATGCATTATGATTTTCTCAATGAAGTTTTCCAGTCAGTTTTAGATTTCAAAATTCTTCTTATAAGTGATACAATCATCTAGAAACTTGCCAAAGAAATTCAGAGAAATAGGAGACAGGGTAAACAAGAACAATGCGTATTTGGCCCAATTAGAGAACCTTCTTCTCTCAATGATCACTGATCAGCAATGAATCCCCCGAAATCCGTGAACTGTAGAATTTGAAATTTAGATTCGACTCCAGAGCTTCATTGAGAAAGTCATAATGTCATAAATTGGAGTTGGATGCACCTGCATATCATCTGAAGATAAATTGCCAAGATACTCAAATGGAGGAGCCACCATCAAGACGAAGCATCAGTACATAAGAGTTGGAGCATGCTTTAGTGGATAGAGAAAATTTTCAAACAATTACTCATTTTTGCAACCATACTTAAGCATGGCTTACTTAATTATAATTAAGTAATTATCATTAAGTAATTAATTATAATTAAGTAAACCTGTGGAACGATACTTCAAGATGGTCATAGAAGCCTCGACTTCAGTTGTGGGAGGAAAGGCAAGAGATGGATTCATAATACCAAAAATTATGGAAGGAAGAAATTTCCAGTACTTGAAATGAAGAAATAACTTTTCCAGTGTTAAAGGAGAACATTGCACATAATGTCTTTAGAGGTTGGGATGGGTGGGGTGGATCTCGATGTACAAACACCTTCACGTGGTTAGATCTGGATTTTTTCGAAATACATAGAAATAAATTATGAGTCGAACTTAGCTAACTTTGATAATGTATACAAATGTCAATTGGCTATCTGTAAGCATTCGTTATGAGAACCATTTTTGGGCACAAGCTGCAGTAAAAGATCATGTGTTGCAAGCTTAGAATTTGAGAGTAGCATTTGGACCACTTGGTTACATCACTTTATCGCCAATTGAGATGAGAAAGAATAAAAAGTTTAATTCCAATTTGAATTTATGTAAAAACGACTACTTAACGATATTGTCATGCTGCTTTTGGCAGATGAATAAGAAGTCACAATGATTTCAAATTTCAAATCTAATTATAATAAACCTTTTCAATGATCTTTATCACTAATACAAAATTAATAGATTGAATTTAAATTTCTTGAGAAACTTTTAAGGACATCAATTTTTCACAAATTTTAGATTTTTCGAAGCTCTGGTGGCAGAAGAAGATGATATAACAATGTTCTCAAATCTGAAAGCCAATTATAATATAATTTTTTAATGAACTTCATCACTGATGCGAAATTGATAGACGATTTTTTTGGGGGGATTTTATCGAGCTCTGGTGGCAGATGAAGATGACATCCGAAGGTTCTGATTTTTTTTATACATTCAAACTAGGTATGCCAACAACTTTTCTGCATTAATGCATATTCGAATCCGAAGAAGTTGAAAAAACGCTCCACCCTACTATGTAGTAACTGCCTGTTGTTCATTTTGGATAAAAATGTTAATCAATTGGTCGCAATTTCCCAAACTGGTTTCCACAAGAATCATCTATTTTAATTGAATGTATTATGCGCCATCAGACAATCTTTGTTGCGGGTCAATCGCAAAGCGCCATTCATTGATTCATCGTTTGATAGTTCAAGATCGATCAACTGCGCTGCGCTTAAGTGGAAGTTGAAGGCAGTCATAAAAATAATTGTAAAATTTTAGGCTTTGGGTTAGTGGTCCGTTTGGGGTATGGATGCCTATTTATGGTTGAAACAATGGTGTCTTACAAAAGATTTTGTTCATTAAATTTAATGAATGTCCCATGAAGTAAGTTTTTGATGATGAAATCTATTCCAAATCTGGTAACTTTAAATAAGCTTCATAACTCACTTGACACAGGTGGTAACTTTCAATTATTGATGGTGAACAAAATTTAATTTGATATAAATACTGAAATAGTGTATAATTAGTTCATGGATCAGAGAATAATTTAATTAATTTAACTACTGTATGACAATCTGTGAAGAGATGAAGATTTCTTTATTCTTGCTTCAATTTTTTGCTGTTTTCGTCACTTCACTCTCTGAACAAGAATGGGTTGCAGCTGAGATAGACATTACGGCTTTAGAAAGTGTTACGTCAGCCCGCAAAGAAGTCCACGTAGTTCCCAGTTCCAGCGTATGCATTGGCTTAGCAAAGATGTTGGGATGGGTTCACCTTGCTTGCTACTCTCCTTCAGACGGACCAGACTGCACTCTGTGGGATTGGCACGCTCTTGTACACGGAAATTTGGTAAAGGATGGAATTACTGGTCCAACCGATTGCAAAGCCTGGAGATATGACGACGGTTAGTTGAAAAGAGTATGAAATAGTATGCTGACACTATGCTATAATACGATGACCCGAATATTCATTCAAGCTAGAACGATGAAGCTAAACGTTTCTTTTTTTCTTGATCCACAGGATGTGTTCATCCTACCAAAGGATATGCGTACAGAGGGGATTCAATTTCAGATGATTTCTGTCCAGATGAGTTGGAGATGACATGCACAGATGCAGGATTTGTAGATAAAGGTGAGTCGGACTGTATGACGATGCATTTGAAATTATTCATCGGCATTGAAAATAATTATTATATATAAATCAAAAGAAGTAATACATTATAATCAACATATTTTTTTACAATTAAACAGAAAAATTTCAATTATAGATATATCCGTTAACCAATATAAATAATACAGGTATGATATAAACTTACGAACAGATTTATGAAAAGTTGTTTGATGATGATACTATATATGTATAATATTTTGCGCGGAAAATTGCCCCTGAAAAAACTGCCATTGGGAAGATTGCTGCCGGGAAAACTGCCACTGTGAAAATGCCACTATAGGAAAATTACCACTGGAAAATTGCCACTGTGGGAAAACTGCCGCTGTGGGAAAACTGCCACTGAGGAAAATTGCCGCTATGAAATAAATAATCATTCAAACTGCTGGAGTAAATACGATTGATAGAGGATTGAATAATGAGACTAAAATTAATTCATTTAGATAGAAGAAGATTTGATTAGACTAAACGCTACTCTATTGGACTGTAGAAAGGATGTTCAATCTAACCAATCAAGTAAGTTCCCTTCAGTTACACGATGAAAACTGCCTTAACTATCTAACCTTATCAATAATTAATTTGGTTAGCAAATCAATGGATTGTACAAAAAATAATTTACGTGACATAATACAAGACTAGAGACATTATAAAGATGCAACGTAAAGTTTAGTGCACTTGTGAATGAGAGGAAAGTAACTGGATGACAATCTAGTAGAGTAGTGAACCCTAACTTAATTCAACATCTTAAGGGAACAATTGAAAACATAAAAACAAAATTAATTTCGTATATCAACACACTCCCACCCACCGACGCAAGAATCCACCTATATCGTATAACTAGTCATAATGAAATGTACACATTGTAAAAAATTCTTCTATATTAAAATCTGATAAAAAATTAATTCAGTATTATTCTTATTATTTTCCAAAAAAAATATTATCCAGTGGCAATTTTTCGGGTGGCGATCATCCCACACTGGCAGTTTTCTCACAGTGGCAATTTTCCCACTCGTAATTTTCCCACAGTGGCAGTTTTCCCAGTGGCAATTTTCCTAGCACCATATAATACATATGCATGTTAATTAACATGAACTGTGAGATTAAATTTCATTCTCGGAATTCATTTTGACAAATGAAGAACTCTAAAAGTTTAAGTGTAAGTTTCATTTGCTAGATGTTATGTATGCTAGAGGTGTAATTAAATGACCAGTAATCAATTGACCGGGGATCAAAATGACGGGAATGGATTGACCGGCCACCATTCCCTATATATTGAAGATACAATTCTATGAACCTTATCAGTCAGTGGTGTCCGGAAAACTGCCAGGCGGAAAACTGCCGAAGCGGAAAACTGTCAGTCACTTGATGGGAATTTATGTATTTTTTTACTTATAAGAAACATTATTTAGTTAAAATCACATTAGAACATTTTAATTCATAAAAAAAGGCGTTAGCCCTTCCTTAAGGGGATGAGAGAACTTCATTTTACATTAATTACTATATAAATATTGGATTACCTAATATTCTAAGGAAAATAATATTTTATAATATTTTAACAAAACTACTTTATTAAACACACAGCTATTCAAACTTCAGTACACATAAGGAAGTTATAATTACCACTTTTAACTTATTTGCTCTGTCATGTACATTTTTAAAAACAGCTTTAGTTACGTATATAGTCACTTGTTTTTAATTTTCTATTGATGTCAGCAATATAACCTTTGGTTCAAAAGCAAACATTATACCCAGCGTACTGATTTCTGATTACTAGCTAATTAGTAGAGCTATGACAATATGCGTTATTAATATTATTATATAGACGGATTGAATTAAAGACTATTGAACCGTTCTAAATTTCATTTCATTTCGTTTCATATATGATATTCTTAAGATTTATGATTTTAAGTGCATATGGTCACAACCCTACTAATTAGATATTCTCACAATAAAATGATTTTAAATTATGCAATAAATTAGGTGAATATTAAATCAACTTATATGTATGTATAATATTTATAACATTTACATTTTCATTCTTCATGTCAATAACACTACACCTTCAATTGAACAATATTCATTTACATGTAAAAGTTATTATTAATAAATATTCAAACCAAATTGACCGAGTGAAATTGTCAGAGAATTAGGTTGTTAATAGCAGTTTAATAATCATAGAGGTTGGGTTGCAAATTATGAATATTTCACAAATATCGATCGAAGTTGTTTTATAATGAGAACAATCGAATATTAAGCTTGAATACTTGTTCAATTCTCAAATTATAATCACAAAAAGAAATAATAAGACACTAAACCCGTTATAAACTGATAATGTAAAGATGCGTTGTATAATGCAATTATTTCTTTGTTTCTTCTCTTAGTATTTTCTAAGAATGATTTTAGTTTTTAATTTTTATATTTCATTTTATTTATATCTTTAATATTTATATTATAATGTATTTTACAAGATTTTCTAGTAAATTAGTCTACATTTAACAATCATTTCTGTTTTGTATACTAATTAAAAATGAATGTCTTCTTAACTCCTTAACGAAGGAAGAACGTCTTTTTTTAGAAATTAAATGTTATTAGTGACTAAAGTCATTAAATTTCTATTAAGTGACTGGCAGTTTTCCGTGTAAAAAGTCAGTATCACAAAGATAAACGAAAGAAGAGAAAAATTCGAATAGCCTGAAACAAAATAAAACTGTAGAAAAACATTCATATAAACAATTGAACTGATTTAATTAATTTTCAACATTGTATTGACGTAAATCGCTTAGAATAAGTTCAATAGCGCATTTACCAATGCCTGAACAATAGTGAGAGAACTTTTTACTCAGTTTATACCTAATTTAGAGTTTTTTCATACTTTTCGAATCTATCATGATAATATTGCCTTCTGATCAGCCCTACTTGCTGTTTTAATGTATTTCTGTAAGAACCACTTTATTCAAACATTATGATTTAATGTTTATAATACCTAAAAAACTAATGTTTTCTATCAAAATCAAATAATGAAGAATCAGACAGTCATAGCTTGATGAAACGATTCTATAATAACACTTTGTTTCTAAGTGAGCAGCATTTTTTTACATGCTCTCATTCTATAAATAATAATAAATTACTCTAAATTAATTTTTGACATTTCGTTATTCATGAAATGAAATGAATAACAACCCAAAGTATTTGTCCTAGGTTCTTATAAAGCAAGCCGTCATTTCTTCGGATCTGAAATGATGTACCCTGTATAGTTCAAAATTTAAATGAACAAGTGAAGTGCCTACTTAATCATAACATCACAATAATATAAAAATGGAACACAAACTCACAGTATAAGAAACATTTAGTTTGAAGGATAGGTTGATGAATTCTTCATATATTAATTATTATATTCCTTATATTCACACTTTATATTCTTACTCTGAGGTGACCTGGAGTCGCTTGTTTGGTTCGTCACCATGACGAATTCATTGATTGATTTGGTAGCTTGAATAACTTGAAACATAATAATGTTTTAATGATATAGTTCCGAGATATACTCTTTGTTTCAATAGTTCAAGAAGGCAATTGATATAATTTCAATGAATATATGAAGATCTACTTATAAAATCTTTCATGGTATGTTTGATATTCAGTCAGCATTTTTGTTAGGTACAAAAATTTAATTTGCTATAATAATGATTTGATATGAAATGCAATTACAATTCTGAAAGAATTGATTGGCAGTGGTTATATTTATAAACTATTTATCTACTGTTTCAATACATTGAAAATAATTTCATTGTAGTTAATTTCTTTTATTTTAATCATAGAAATAATTTTATGAAGAAAATACAATACCGTTATTAAAGGGCATAATAAACTATCAATAGGCTAGGTATTTGTAAGGAATAATGACATTGTACATAAATAAAAAATTATTTTTCTATTATTATCAAACTTTATAGGATCATAATTTATGAATTGTTATTAATTCGAAACATGTAATAATGTGTGAACAATTTGGTGTAGTTATATTTGTGTTTAGATAAAGATTAATATTTATAGTTCAATTATTCGATTTTACATACGTTTTTAGATTAGCTTTCTTTTAAGATTACAATGATTTGATCAGTTATACTGTTATAGAATGTAGATTGTAATTATCGTATCATATGTTAAAATGAACAAATTGGTACATTTATTACTTCAAAATAACATAGAAGTGAAATTAATTTTATAGTAGCCTAAGAAAGATGCATGAACAATATTATGGTAGGCATCTATTGATCCACCCTGAATTTATACCTGATTGGTTAATTTACGTGACAGGTAGAATGATGACGGATGTTCAATTTAAGGAGTTTTGAATTTTTATATTTTGCACGGATATTACAGATGATTAAGACCCAATACGGAAGTCTTATCAATTAAAACTGTTGCAGTAGATGGTAAAATGAAAGCAGACCAGCCCATATACGGGACCAGTTTTAAGTAATGTGATGAATCGTCTGCTTCTAATAACTGACTTTAAGATACCCAACAGGGTTAACAATTACCAGGTTTCATAAACTGTTAGTTTCAAACCAAAACCTATCCAATTACCTGATTACATCATGGGTTGATCAACTGATCCTCAACTAAATCTAATTCCAAAATAATTCTAAAGACAATTATATTTATTGGTAATAGTCCACCTGATCATCCTGAACTTCTAATTCCAAATCATCATGCTAATTATTTTGATTGCAAAACATCTTAATAGCTGAATTGGCTTCTCTCAGCGAATGCAATTTCAAATTTACAATTAAGTTGGAGAGAATTTGGCAAAGATTTTACTTTTTATATTTACTGCCCAATTTTTGAAGTATCTTCTGTACATTCTTGAGTTAAATTTGAGAAGCCGAAGTTTTCATTCTCAAACCTAAGGACAGGCGATCTTGATAGATAAGAGGAACCATAATCTTGAGTGACTGAAGTCTCGATTTTTGTTTGTTGCTGTAGTACAATGTAAATACCAGATGTCTTTTTTCACTAAATGTTGATACATCTTTCAGCATAAATTGAGGCTTTTGTGTTGAATCTCTATTTGTTTGGCATTTTTGTTTCAAAAGTTCTTGAACTTTATGACACTTCCGGTGAAGGAAAGTAGAAACGATTTGTAACGTGGTGATATTTCTCCGACTTAGCTCCTTCTTGAATTCTAAATTGATTTGTGAACTAGCCTCTTCGTAAGAGTTAATACTAATATCTTATTTTAAAATGTTTAATGATTGTTAAGTTAGACCCAAAGCCACGACTTAGCTTACTCTATTCATTAGAGCACAGGTTACTGATTTCAAAACTACCAACCATTTGAAATTTGGTTCCATATTTTTACCATAATATGTTACTTAAGTTATTCTTTTGATTTCACTTCTAACCAAGGGGAAAAAAAGGATCCATTAAATCTTGAAAAAATCAAAACAATAATAAAGCTTTTAGACATAATAATTATAAATGGCTACCTATACCGGTATCTAAATACCATTACCCTAAAATATACATTATGTATCTAGGAGTGAACCAACATATATACCTAATTACCATTAAATTTGCTATAGCACGTGATAAGTTAGAATGTAGTCTTGTACTTCTATTTAATATTAGAAAGAGTAAAAGTTGAATGTGAATATTTCTTATATAATTAATTATGAACAGAATAATTGATTAATTTATTTACTGTTACATGTTATACAACCTTAGCTCTCCGAATTTAAAGCAATTCCAGATTTTTAACCACTAATATCAAATCTTGATATTCCATTAGAAGAAATTTTCTTGACTATAACTTAATCTCATACATTCTAAAATTCTTAAAATAATGTGTATTTTATCTAGTAGATAAATATTGACATTTCCATCCATATTTAAAATTTTAGTTATAGTCTACTTTAAATTTATACTTTTGAATCTAAATTGTGATAACAATGAAATTATTATAGTGCATCTTTTTTAAATAATTGAGTTACTTAATATATTTTAATAGGCTTGTAGATATAAATTTAATTAATATCATCATTTTTTTAAATAAATAAACGATAGGTGCCTTTTTAAGTATAGAAATTCCCTTGAACTATTTTTTAGATGGAAATTTATTTCCGTTTGAATACTGTTGCATCAACGTTCAGAATAGATATACTGCAACAAAATTTAAGCAAAAATATAATAATGTTTTTAATTTAAGCATAATAAGATACCTTTTCTCATATACAACATGAATACATAAAAAATATAAAATATACAATTATTATTAACATTTAATATTGTAAATCTAGATCGATTGCCCTTAGTTTAATTCTGATCAATCCAAATGCAAAAGATACTTTCACTTTCAATAAAAATTGTGTAGCATGAATATATGATATCAAAATTACAACAAATTTTGTTCGATATATCCCACACAGTTTTGGCGACTCCTCTGACAGACTGTAGTGATCCTGGGTTCACTGAACACGACGGTATGTGTCTTAAGATCAACCCCATAAATAGTCCAGAAGGTTTCTGCACGGCCAGGAAAAATTGTCGACTTCAAGGGGCCGACATTGCATCTTTTGAATCTCATGAAAAATTCGACTCATTCAGAAACTTCATGGAGGATAACGCGCGTGAGCAATGATTCTGAAAATCTTTGAAAGTTTTGGGGAGCTGTAGAAACAAAGTGTGATCAATTAATATTGTATGGCGCACGATAAATTTTAGTCTGAGGAAATGAATTAATTAGTCATTCAAACATCCAAAATCGGGTCTAACCAGCATTTTTTTTGCCTTTTTCTCTTATTTGTGGATATAAACACAGAAAGAACATCTAAGCATCTTTTAGACAAATTTTTCCCTAATTTAAAAATAAATCATCAAACAATTTTTTCTTATACGTATGAAATAGTAATTCTATAACAATTGAAATCTTATTATATCCTAAATATCAATATTTCATGAAGAAATGTGTCCGTACATTTATCTACATAAATATAATGTGTCCGGAAAACTGTCAGGCGGTAAACTGCTGAAGCGGAAAACTTCCAGGCGCAAAACTACCCGGTGGAAAATTGACAGTCACACACTGGCAATTTATGCATTCTTTTACTTTTCTGAAATATTATTTAGCTATATATACATTTTAAGAATATTTTAATTCATAAAAAAGGCGCTAGCCCTTCGTTAATATGTTAAGGGGACATTCATTTTTACAGTAATAACTAATAACTATATAGATATTGGATTACTTACTATTGTTCTCTGAATTTATTTATTTTCCATGTCATTAACAACTTCAATTTTACAATTTTCATATAAATATTAAAAGTATTATTACTTCATATGCAATTCTATTCAATTGATTGAATTTGTAAGAGAATTAAGTAGGTAATAGCAGTTTATTAATCGTAAATATTGAGTTGCAAATTCTGAATCTTTCACAAACATTGATCGACGTGATTTTATAAGGAATACAAGCGAATATTAAGCTTGAAGACTTGTTCAATTCTCAAATTATAAACAGAAAAAGATAAAATGAGACACTAAACACGTCATGAAATGATAATAAAATAACTGGTTTACCTGCATTCGATAGAGCGCATACCTTTGCCGCCTCTTTGACCTGTTCTCTCCCAAAATCGAACAAAATGGTCTCTGTAAATTGGCCAATCGACATACCCAGTTTCATACAATATGGTTCAATACTTTTTTTGAGTTATAAAATACCATGACCTTGACATCCGGGTCGCTCCCAAAATTCTACCAGAAGTTCGATGGACCATTGGACATATAGCAATCGTTTCACTTAATTTCAGGCAATTTGGTTGAACAATAATTGTTCTGTTATGCGAATAACAAGATGATAAATAAATAAATGGCAGGTAAAATATTACCTTCTGCAAATTTGCGATGGTAAAGATGCGTTGTGTAAACATAGATATTGAAATCTGTCCCTAATACAAATATTTTTGTTTCTTCTCTTAGAATATTCTAAGAAAGATTTTAGTTTTTAATTTCTATTTTGTATTTATTTTATTTCTGTAAAAAATATATATTACCTAATCTTTTTTTTAGAATTTTCTAATGAATTTGTTTACATTTAACAATTATTTCTATTTTACATACCAAGTAAAAATGATTGTCCCATTAACTCCTTAACGACGGGCGAACGCAGGTTTTAAAATAATTAAAGTACAGGCATTCCCCGCATTAGTTACCAAATCACGACTCAGTTTAGTTACCAAACTAAAGCGAATAAAAGTAACATGAAATTTATAATCAACACTCCTTGATTTAGATTTTGTTAGTAGGGTACTAAGTTCCAAGTTATTATTTTGTTCTACAATTTGGATACGTCAGAAAAGAAAGAAAAAAGAAAGAAAGAAAAGAATAGAAAATAAAGAAAAAATTCTAATCGGTGTCATGGATTCCAATTGAAATAAAAGTTTTATAATGAATATTATAAAAAGATTTTTACGTGTTCGAAAATATGGAACCGTGCGATAACTCGGAAGTTGCCCTTAAATGGGACATGTTGAATTTCTGAACCAATTCCTTCTAATAAACTTATCTGGATTATAATTTTGATGTTTTTTAGTTACCGTGAAATAATCACAGAAAATTGTCTCCGTTCTCTATGTCTACGAACGGTTATTATTTTGAATGATGACTCGTAATAAGGACCATTTTTACTAAAGTGAGTTGTACTTAAAGCGAGGCTTGCCTGTATTATTAGTAACCGAAGTCATTAAATTATCAATAAGTGACTGGCAGTCTTCCGCTTCTTCAGTTTTCCACCTGGCTGCTTTCCGTGTAAGCCACTTTCAGAAAAATTGCGACATCTGTATTGACATTTATTTATAGTTATAGCTAATTAAATAAAGGCTATATATAGCTTAATTTCAATGCAAGATAGCTTCTAAATTATCTATGAACCTTTTTTGAATTCAATTTACAATATCTAATATTTGATACTCGAACATTAATTGTTATATCTAATTATTGCCAATTATAACAAATAATGACTCTCTCCCTCTGCAAACTACAAAGTAATAGAGATAATTTTTATTTATGTTATTCGTTAAAGCATACATATGAGTAACGATAATACTAATATTGAGAAATAAATGTTCTGAATCGATTTAAAGCTAACCTGGCATGAACATTATTTTTTATTTATCATAACCGTATCTGCTTATCAGTTTCAGATAAGTACTACCTCGGTCTGGTCAAAAAAGAAGATGAATGGAGATGGATGTTTTATGATCGTAGTCCTGGGCAAGCCAAGCTCGATGACTGGTGTGAAAATGATCCAGATGGTACAACAGCAAATATAGTGTGCGCACGAGCAATCGATATATACCAATTCAAAATGGCTGACCAACATTGTCATGAGAACAATGGATCGGTGTGCCGAGTCTATCCTTAAATCATTATGTTGGCTAAAAAGGCGGGTTAAAGTCCTAAAAGATTCTACTGATTGGATCACTTGTGCAGTTTGCAAATGCGTTCCATAAATTACAATTTTTTAAACATACTGACGAACAGATTCGCTACACACATATCTCTTTCTTCGCAAGCATACTAGGTCGTTCTAACAACATTTTGCAGTCATAAGTCATTCTGTATACTTGTGGACTTAGCTACCTCTTATAGGCCACCATGAGAGAAGTAAAAGAACAACTTTTCGAAAGAACAGTTTATTCCGCATATTGTATGTGCCTAGGTAATGAGTCCTATAAATTTTTGTGCTCTTTAAGTATATAATTAATTTATTCGATGGAAAGTTATTGATAATGTATTCATTGCATTTACTATATCACTAACGGTACACCAAAGAGGATTCAATTACCTCACTAAAATCTTTGATACTCCCATGACAATCTGGGAGTAAGATATTTCACAGCGCTCTAATAAATATTGCACGATAGGAATTTACTGCAGATAGGAAAAAGTTTCTGATGTCATAACTATTCACTCGAAGATCATCACAAGCTTATTGCTATTATTATTCCACCAAAAAGGTATTCACTGCCATAGAATCTAACCTAATAATTTTCGTAGTGAGATTATTCATTCATTTTATTTATTCATTTGGTGTCACCTAAAACAAGACGAATATTAAACATGAATGTAACTATCATACGCAAGGGAATATATCTATTGGATATTTGAATTTACTTGATATATGACTTTTCTTATTGTTTTTATCTATAAATTAAAAAAAATATTAGCAGAAAATTTTATTTTAACTGAATTCATTAAAAGTTACCTAACAATGGGTAATAAATGGGTATTGATGATGACCCGTTATTTTTAAGGGGAAAGTATGCTGGTCATGTATAAATTATTAATTATTACTTAAAGTATTGCATATCAGTGGTACCAATATTACGTATATTATCGTACTAGAATTATGAATATTTATATTCAATGGCAGTGGACACATTTTTGGTGGACACAATATGTATTATCAAACTTTCTTTCAAAATGATATCCTCATCACCAGGTAGGTGAAAATTAATAAGTTTGACAAGAGGTCAATCTGTGATAGATTAATAGTTCTAACATTGTATTAATGAAGAAAAATACTTGAAATTTCAGTAAATTCAATTAATTGCACCCTTGGAAAATGAGCAAAAAATCCATATAATACCCGTCGTGTGTATATTTATTCATTTATGTATTTGCTATCCGCCTCTTTAGGATAAAAATACAAAATTCATATAATATAATAAAATTTATATATATGTGTAATTGTGTATGGCAAGCTTGTGTATCACAGAAACAGACAGCACAAATATATTGAGGTAAATTGTTAATTACTCCATTATAGCCGCTCGGTAGCACAGTGGTATGAGTGGGATTTATGCCCTGTGTGAACGAGTGGTTACTGGACAGGTTTGAGTCACTTAGCTGGGATGAGGTTAAGGTCGGGATTTACTACATATGGGCCCATTTGTAGGGCTGAGTGCTGTCTCTTAGGAGCGTCCCATCAACTTTAATATTTAATAACTCCATTATTCAAGAAATAACAAGATCAGAAAAAAAACCTTGTGTGGATTGTAGTATTATACATATATTAATATTATTGAATATAAATTTGATGGGAGAGAAAACTAGTGAATATTAATCTTGAGCAGTGGAATATAATATCGATAATCATGCAATAACTTTATTTTACTCTTTCATTATAGCATTAGAAGTTAGAGCGATATTATCACGATATAAAATGAAGTAAAAACATTGCATATAGATAATCACTATGGTGAAGTAATGGAACAAACTTAGTCAGTAATATCTAAAATTGACAGACTTTAGTTTTATAACGCTAAATATTGATCGTATACTTTATCATAATTATCATAAATACACACATTATGTTCGGGATATTTTGTCTGAAATGTCTGATGAAAAACGATAAACTTTAGACTGATTTTCATAGAATGATTAATCATTGGATATTGATGATATTTTGCCTAAAAGCATGACACATGCACACTGCACAGGGCATCGTTAATTCGGAACAGAAAACACTTATGTACTATAGACATCAACATCGACTATGTACAAGTTAGACACTATTGACAGAAAACTATATTGACAGAAACTTATATTGTCAGAAACCTATATTACCAGAAACTTATATTGGTAGACACCTATATTGATAGAAACATATATTGACAGAAACCTATATTGATAGAAACCTATATTGACAGAAACCTTTATTGACAGAAACCTATATTGACAGAAACCTATATTGTCAGAAACCTATATTGACAGAAACCTATATTGACAGAAACCTATATTGACAGAAACCTATATTGTCAGAAACCTATATTGACAGAAACCTATATTGATAGAAACCTATTTTGACAGAAACCTATATTGACAGAAACTTATATTGACAGAAACTTATATTGACAGAAACCTATATTGTCAGAAACCTATATTGACAGAAACCTATATTGATAGAAACCTATTTTGACAGAAACCTATATTGACAGAAACTTATATTGACAGAAACTTATATTGACAGAAACCTATATTGTCAGAAACCTATATTAACAGAAACTTATATTGACAGAATCCTATGTTGACAGAAACATATATTGTCAGAAACCCATATTGTCAGAAACCTATATTGACAGAAACCTATATTGTCAGAAACCCATATTGTCAGAAACCTATATTGACAGAAACTTATATTGACAGAAACTTATATTGACAGAAACCTATATTGTCAGAAACCTATTTTGTCAGAAACCTATATTACCAGAAACCTATATTAAAAGAAAACTGTATTGACGGAAACCTATATTGACGGATACCTATATTGACGGAAAATTTACCTCTTCAATGGTAACGTACAAGGTTAAGCAAGATATACCTCTATAGAAGCAACGTGAACGGGATATATGCAGACTATTCATTAATGCCCAAATATGTTATTGGTAGCATCAACATTTTTAGAATTGTTTATAGTAATATTGGGCAAAATAACATTATATTTTAATATTACACTTAATATTTATGGGTTAGTAGAATATAATTATATATTCTACAAACATAGAATATATTTTTCAATTTTTTCGATTACTCATCAATATTTACGTGTTCTAAATTTCAATTTTTTTAATCAAAAATACAAACTTTTGATAGAATATAAATTTAATTTATGAATAAAATAATTATTATAATAACCAGCGATGCTTAAGAAGCTAGAGAGATATTCTTTATTGTAAGGTATATTTAAAATAATTATTCTATATTATATGCACATAATATCTACGAAACTAAATATGTAATCAAACATTCAAGAAACTTAAATACATAATAGTAATCCATATTTCAGAGAGTTTTATTCATTTCCTAGGTTAATTGAGGGGGTCAACCAACTTTTGAAAAACTTTTTTTATTTCTGAACCGATTGTTCTGAAATTCGTTAGATATATGTACCTTCGCAAATAAAAAACATTTTATTCGTGTAACTTTTTCGATTTTGACTTTAGTTTCCGAAAAAAAAGTAGTTTTGCAATTTTTTTTTTTTTTACAAATTTAAAAAAACGAGATGTGTATGAGTGTGTATGCTAGAATGGAAACGAAGACAGTTTTGGAATCCTTAGAGCATTTCTAAAAGATGTAGATAAAGGGTTTTTTTTAATTTTCCTTCCTATTTTTTTTTATAATCATTTTTTGATGACTAACTAAAATTTTCAAAAAAAAATCCAAAATTTTCGATTTTGAACTGCGTTCAAAAAAGAACAAGGAAGAAACTTGAAAAAGCCCACTTTTGGTTTGTTAGAAATGTTCCAAGGATTCTAAAACTGTCTTTGTTTTTCTTCTTCTTGTACCTTGAAAACTCATTGACTTCTCGTCTTTTTTAGTTGGAAAATACACAATTTACAGGAAACTCAAAAACATGAAATAATAAAGTAAAATGTCAACTTTATCACTATGGATGAATTTTGAATGCTGTTTTCATGTTATTCTGTGATTTATATGGGATATGAATGCTTTTTTTCATATTTTACCTGTGAATTACTCATAATACCATCATAAATTCCATAAATGCAATAAATATAAAAATGTCATAAGAAGAGCCATCTCAATTTTGAAAGAGCTATTTTATTTTTGAACCGATCGTTCTGAAATAACTACAGATGTGACTTTGCAAAAGAAACACATTTTATTCGTGTAACTTTTTCGATTTTGGCTTTGGTTTTTGAAAAAAAAGGAGATTCCAAATTAAAATGAAATTATTTTTAAAAATTTCAGAAGACGAGAAGTGTATGAGTATATATGCTAGAATAAAGACGTAGACAGTTTTAAAATCCTTGGAACATTTCAAACAAATAATTTTTCAAATTTTCTTCTGGTTTTTCTCTTATGAGCATTTTTTAATGACTAACTGAAATTTTCAAAATAAACCAAAATTTTTGATTTCAAACTGCGATTAAAAGAGAATGAGGGAGATATTTGAAAAAGTCCTCTTTAGATTTGTTCGAAATGTTCGAAGGATTATAAAACTCTCTTCGTTTTCATTCTAGCATATACACTCATACACTAATCGTGTTTTGAAATTTGTAAATTTACAATTTGTAAATTGTATTTTTCAACTGAAAAGACGAGAAAACAATGAGTTTTCACGCTACAGGACAACCAATGACAGTTTAGAATCCTTGGAACATTCATAACAAATCTATAGATGGCTTTTTCAAAATTTCATCCTCGTTCTCTTTTTATCGTAGTTCAGAATCAAAAATTTTGGATTTTTTCGAAAATATTAATTAGTCATCAAAAAATGCCTATAAAACAAAAAAAAAAGATGGAAATTTGAAAAAACCCTCTATATATTTATTTGAAATGTTCCAAGGATTTTAAAACTGTTTTTTTTTTATTCTAGCATATACACTCATACACTTCTTGTCATTTGAAATTTGTAAAAAAAAAAAAAAAATACATTTTTTCCGAAAACCAAAGCCAAAATCGAAAATGTTTTACGAATAAAATGTGTATCTTTACGTATACTTTCAGAACGATCGGTTCAAAAATAAAATAGTTAAAAAATCATGAATTTTGACCCTCACCTGACCCCTTTCGGACCATTCCAGGGGGTGGTTCAAGTGGTCGTACCCTCACAAAAATTTGGGACATGAAAGCCCACTAAAGAAATTTGATAATTTGCACCAAAATCGATGGAAAATATTTATTCATAGAATAGTTATAATACTTTTTCCTATATCGCTGCATATTAATTAACAATTGTCCATATTTCACCTCCATGCAATCAAAAGTCAGCATAATCCTGATGAAAAAATAATTTTTTCTTATTTCAATTTATCTTAAAATTAATTTCCATTTATAAAGCAACCTTTTCAATTTCAGATTATAGCTAACATTATTACTGAGTTGCTTGAAATGTCTTTCGAAGATTTTGGAACAAAAATACAAAATATGAACCCATATATATAGGTAAAATTAAATGTTACATAAGTTCCGTACAATTTACCGAATTTTTTATATTAAGAATGCGCTCCGCGGTTATACGATCTTTGAAAATGTGGGGCAATCTCAAGATTGTGCATGGCATGTATAGTGTATACTGTACGTGTAGGGTAATAAGCAAAGCTAAAACTGATAGAGAATATAAATATGATATCCTTTCTATTCAGAATAACTTGGATATTGAAATAAATTGGTTTCCACTTTAGAATTCGTTAGTTTCACATATATTTTATATCGAAAGTAGCAAGTGAAATACATTAATTTTAATAATATTAAAAATAAGTTAATACATCGTTAATATAAGCTTGATTTAGTTAGTTAAGAAGAACTTGATAGCTAATTTGTGCACAAGACCATTGCGCAATCTCAAAATTGTCGAGCAATTTCAAAAATTTAGAAACGCTCTTCGCAAGTTCGATAAATCAAACGGAACACATACACTTTGATGATGTGCTGAATTCTGATGATAAGCAGTTACTACATTATTCAAGTGCGATATTTACGTCAACATATTTAGCCAATATATAATTTACGTCCTCATTATATTTCATAGAAGACTTTTACAGTACTTCCACTGTGTTCATTTAGTTCCTTTGTGATAATAAAAATTAAAGAATGGCTTCAGAAAGGAACTTCCAAGTGATTGAAAATTTCATTTTTCCAAGCCCAGAGAAATATATTTTAAAAAGTTGAAGCTTAGCTTTGTTGCTATGCCCGAATCTTTGCGCATGTAATAATAACAAACTAATCACTGTAAGTCAAATATTGACGGAGGAGAAACATTTCCTTTTTTTCTTATTCCAATTTGAAGCATGTGTGATTGAAGTCACATTGTTTCTAAGAAATTATTATATATACCACGAAGATAATGATTGAGAAATATGTTCATACATCATTCTGAGCTATAATCAAACGATCAATGAATGAACTATAATTATCTAACTTTGTCAGTATTCACATTGATAATATAGAATTGTACTGTAAATGAAGCCCAACTGAAGCAAACCCAGAGTGGCTTTTGAGTATTCAGAATAGCTTCGTTATTCGCTTCAACAGTACCTATCATTCAATTAGTATTCAAGTCGGAGAAGGTAACGGAGTTCTCGTACACTCAAAGTACTCGACAATTGGTGATTGTACACAAGTCCTTTTTTCAAACATGCAGGAAACGTTTTGAAATAACACAGAATTTACCTGATGGATTTAATTCCCTATTTAAATGAATCGTTTAAAAACTACCATTATGAAAAAATTCAATGCAATCTGCGCAAAAAATATTTATAATTGGCGTTGACTTTTTCTATGCCATAAGATAATCTGAACTGTCGGTTAATCGCAGAGCGCTATACATGGATACACTGTCAGTGGATCCAACTTTTGGTTTGTAAAACCATCGATCAATTGGGCTGCGCTGTGCAATCGTGGGATATTTCAGGCAACCTTAAAAATAATTATAAAATTTTTAGGCTATATGAAAGAAGACTTGTTAGGGTCAAGGAGACTCGTATATTATTAAAATGATAGTGCTTTACACAGGCTGTTAGTTTTAGGAATGTCCCATGATGCAAATGTTGGATGATGAATCTATTCTAAATAAAAATTATAATATAGTGTAAGATTTGATAAATGAAAAAATAAATGTAAAACGTATTGAAGATTAAGAATGAACAGCAAATAAAATTTCAGACTGATATGTATATTCTGTAACTCTGAATAACTTTCATAACTCATTTGACACAGGTGATATTAGTTAAAATTTTATATTATTGAAGGCAACGAGAGTTGAATTTAATATTAATTGCTTAAAATTAGTTCATAAATCAGCGAAAATAAATTATTTTAAGTGCCATATGTAGTAAAGAAAAGAATCTGTGAAGAGATGAAGATTTTTATCTTCTTATTCCATTCTTTCGCTGTCGCTGTCAGCTCACTCTCTGAACAAGAATGGGTTGCAGCTGAGGTAGACATTTCGGCTTTAGAAATTGTTACGACAGCCCGCAAAGAAGTCCACGTAGTTCCCAGTTTAAATGTCTGCTTTGGTTTGGCTAAGATGTTAGGATGGGTTCATCTTGCTTGCTACTCTCCTTCAAACGGACGAGACTGCACTCTTTGGGATTGGAATGCTCTTGTACACGGAAATATAGTAAAAGATGGAATTACTGGTCCAACCGAGTGCAAAGCCTGGAGATATGACGACGGTAAGTTGAAAAGAATATGAAACAATATGCTTATTATTTGTTATAATAGGTGGCTGGAAATTTCGGTCTGGGAAATTTACATCTCAGAATGAAAAATGCTCAACCAGTAAATTTTCAAAATAAGTGGGCGTTATATAGTTTGCTGTATCCGTCAGTTTATTATACTGCATAGTTCATAATTGTTTAAATATATGGCAGGGGTGCTCGGAGGGTGACACGCCCCCCTTTCACATGTAACTGTTAAGTCCTTATTTACCTCAAAACGAAGGTTCCGAGACCGAAAATTCAGGACCAAAATTTCCCCTCAAAGGGATAGTAAAGTCAAAATCAAACAATCGCCCAAATGGTTTCAAATCGATTCAGAATATTTAATTGTGTAATATTTGAATGCTTGTTCATGTTTTAAATGTTCATATAAAAGTATGTAATAAGATTACCGACACCAAGTGGATGAAATTGCACTCATCAGTATGTATTTGCTTAGCTTGCGTAAAAATGGTGCAAAGAGAATGTGAATTCGAAGACAAGAAGGCTTAATTTAAAAAATAGAATCCCCTCTAAACTTGAGCTAGAATCTAATTAGAACCTCTTTTTTACAAAATAGCGCCACTGATTGTGGCGCCATCTACCTGTAGCACTTGGTAAGAAATTAATTATATAATATATATATAATGATATATTTCCCTTATGAGATTTTATTGAACATTACAATTCTCCACGAATACTTTGTTTTGACTAAGCAATCGGTTGGCATTAAAATTTAAAATTGTTAAAATGAAAAATGACCCTTTAAATCTCATGTTAAATAATGTCCAATTATGTCGAAATTACTGATGTTACGTATCATTTTACAACGGTAAGTTGTGTTATCCGTTTTTTTATAAATACCATATACATTTCATTGTTCATAATTTCAACTTTTCTATTATTATTTTTTTACTAAAATCATGATAAATCGAAACTGAATGTTCAGAGACCGATTTTTTCGACACCGATTTTTCCCAAAATCGCTATAATACTATGACACTACTAGATTCAACAAAGTAGCTATTTGTTTCTATCTACAGGATGTGTCCATGCTACCAAAGGATATGTATCAAAAGGGGATTCAATTCCAGACGATTTCTGTCCAGATGAGTTGGAGATGATATGTACAGATGCAGGATTAGTAGATAAGGGTGAGTCGGACTCTGTGACGATTTATGGAAAATAAAGTAAATCAAATTAATTTATATACTAAAATCTACGCATTTTCAACAATTAACCAAGAGAATTTTAATTATAGATATATCGTGGTAAGGTTATAACGTCCGTTGATCTAGGACAATCTATTAATTTAAGACCGTTTTAACGATTTATCCCATATTTCGGGATCCTATGACCTAAATATGTTCCTTCAATTTTAAAGAATGAATATTTTTTTTTAATTTGACAGTCAGTGTTATAAAAGAAGCCTCACTTTCCGAAGATGGAATGATATGTGGTCCTCAAATGATGATATGTGGTGTGGATTTTTGATTCTAGGCTACTATAGAGGGATTAATTGGGGTGAAATATACCAGTCACCGTTCTACTGAACGGAGACTGGTATATTCTACCCTGGTATATTCCACCCCGGTAAATTCCACCCCGGTATATTCCACCCCGGTATATATTCCACCCTAGGTATATTCCACCCCGGTAAATTCCACCCCACTTTACAGGTTAGGTTTGGTTAGTTATTAATATAAGTTATCCATTAATATTATATATAATACTAGGTAACTTGCATTTTCACTGTATCAAATTAAACTTTTTGTTCGCTAATCACAAGCTGTAAATTATTCACTACACAACAGAACAGCAGAAAGAATGGTTGTGTGATCACTCAAGCTTGTTTTATTTCTTATCACCAACACAACAATCTTATTAACTGCAAGATGATGTCATTTAGTACTTCTGGCTATATTTATTTCGTTTTTAATTTTGTATTTTAACTTTTTGTATGAGTGGTGGTTTTTGGTGGTTTCCACACCTCATCCAACCATTGTTGTAAGAGCATGTACTGCAGTTTCATGCTAAGAAGGAACTACTATTAATTAGCTCATCACGTTTGTATTGTATTTGTAATTCTATTGGGATAAAATTTCATTTGACTTGAGTTACATGAAAAATATTGTCCAAATGCCTCAGGATTTTTCATCGGTACGAATTATTTAACCAATGGCCATCTAAAAATAAAATCTTTGAGTTTTTATTGTCACCCAAATGAGCATTGTCACAGGGGTGGAATTTTCCGGGGTGGAATATACCTGGGGTGGAATATACCGGGGTGGAATATACCTGGGGTGGAATATACCTGGGATGGAATATACCGGGATGGAATTTACCTGGATGGAATATACCTTGAACCATACTGAACATCAGATACAGGATATAAGAGTGAAATTTTTATGCAGATACATAATTGAGTTCTCTAAGGTTAGATACTGCTACACAAGAAAGTATGAAGCTAACACCAGGTAACATTACAGTAGCGTGGATCGTCCTATTGTAGACTGAACACAGATTAGGAAGAGACTACAGTATTTTTAGAATAGATTGAGAAAAGGAAATCCCAACAGTTGAATGTTGACATATTAAAGAGGTATTTAGGAATTTAGCCCCGCCTCAAAATGTTATTTTTAAATGCATTATTAACTTTTAAACAATGCTAGAGTATGAAAATTAGCAAATCAGGCGTATAATTTGCTAAGTTGCTATCCATATAGGGCGTTTTATTAGGCATTCATAATCGTGAACTGTGATTCATTTCTCGCTTTTCCTTGAGTTATAACCTACTAAAAGTTAACAACAAGATTTCATCACAGCTGTTACAATACCAATTTTAAATAGTATTGTTGTTTTTTAAGTGTAGTGAATAAGGCATATAAATGTCTAATTTTATTCTATTACTGATCTATTACTGAAAAAAATATAAACATTATCTATAAAATGGTGTTTTTCATATTTTTCGAGCTATTACGTCTCTTGTGGCGTATGGAAAAGGGATCTAAGATTAAGATTTTTCACACATTTCTTAAACATCAATTCCCTACTTGTCTTTACTACAGCCAGACCGTATTACAAAAGGTTGAAAAATCGCTCCTCCCTAGTGTATAACCCTCACTTATATTCTTTGTTTACATATACCTGCCTTATGCATTTCCTCTGATGTGTTTATTCTTATCTTTTTCTTCACTATTGTGGAAGATCACTTCGACATCATTGTCGAAATCACTCCTTGTAGTGTAGTCAAGTTAGGGTTTAACCCGGACATAATTTGAAAAAAGACCAGTTTGGTACCATTAGAAGCGCAATTTTAAGTACTTCAACCATGTGAAAATCCACCGAAATCCTGTTTGAGCAAAAAATTATTTGAATTTGAATGAGGGGCACTTAAAATGTCTTTGGATGATTTTACTAGAAATTTGAAAGTTCAACAACATTTCTAACTTGCCTTAACTCCTGATCTATTTGTAATTAATATTGACTCTTTCGTTATCATAATAATATTGAATTATATTTCTTATTCTCATAATAAAAAATAACGAAATTTGATACGGGGAAATCAAGAAAAATGTGCTCTAGGCTAAAAAAAATGTCGTTTTTTGCTATTTTTGAGCAGTAATTTGTTTGTTAGTTCATGTAGATGTTTTTTTTCTAGGAATATTAGAATTAGGTAGTTAAAACTAAGAGATGGATGAATGCTTAATTTGTGAAGAACAGAAAGAAGGATTGTCTGTTACTGTTGGAACAAAAGCCAAGGAAACCTTGCTAATGTTTGCAAAGATTAGCAAAGAAGCCGAAATAGAGAATGATCTCAAAAAGATCGAAATAGTTACTGAGCAATGAGGATAGTGACCTCTGAATGCTCATCGCGGGCACTCCAGTGAATGCTGGGGGCATTTGTTCTGTTTGGCCAGTCAGACCGCTGATGTACCTATTTTTATTTTCTTGATTGAGAGTGAGGATATTGTCGGTGGCACATGCAATAATCGTAAGAAACGAGTTAAATGTGCACTGTGTTCTGGATGGCTCCACAGGTCGTGTGTAAGTCTGACCAAGGCACAGGCATCTGCTATTGTCAGATGGGTTTGTGTGACGTGTCGAGGGCGGGGTACAATCGACGACCCCCAGGAGCGACCCAATCAGCTGGTGAATTTTGAGTTGTACATTGGTGGCTGTCGTAGCAAGATGAGAGTCCTAAATACGTTTCCCAAGGAAGCTGTACTAGCTGTGACGGAATCCCTCAAAGGGTTATTGCAGGAGGCTCTAACGCAGAAAAGCAAGATAGTATGGACAAGGCTTATGGGCTTCTACTACTGCAGCTGCAGTGCCCATATGGCGGTAAGGAAGCTCGCAAATGTTTCTCTTGCTACTAAAATCAATCGGCAGGTGGCCCAATTTTTTAGAGACTGACTCCTTATCTACGCTGCCTGAACTTATTGCCCTAGTTGTTAACAATCGACACTGCAACCAGCGTCAATGCCCGTGGGAGATCTTTGATTTAAACTAGCAGGGTGTGATATTCCTAGGAGTAGTACCATGCCGCATTGCTCAAAGCTCCTGTATATCCCTGATAAAGTCGAAAGCTGGGCCTACCTTATTGACACTGGTGCATTTCTTAGTGTTATCCCCCCTAAAGACGCTTCAGACAATGATAAATTACAAAATAAAAGTGACAAAAAAATTACAAAAGAGAAGATTGGCAGCTAAGTTCGCAGATGGTGACGTAAGTGGAGCAGTTCTAGAGCTGTCATCTTCGAAGCGACTAGTCCAACGAATCGAATAGACTGTCAGAGATTTGAGGTCTAAACACCTGCCTGCCCCGCAAGACTTGATGATACAAGAACCTCCAGATAATTCTCTAATTGTACCAATTGTATTGGATAAAGAGGTTAAGAAGACTGTTAATTCTTTCCGTCCTAGTTCTGCCAGAGGACCTGTTGGCCTCAGGCCAGGTCATTTGATGACGCTATTGTCCTATTCTTCTACAGAGACCAGAGTACGTCTTATGACCACTCTGACAGATTTTGTGAATGCGATTTTAAGAGGAAAAGTTCATTATTTGCTGTGTCAATTTTTTATGGAGCCACATTGTGCACTTTAGTCAAGAAGGATGGTGGCATCAAAACCATAGCAGTTGGTAACACCTTGCGGAGATTGGCTGTCAAAGTTGGTGCGTGCCCCTTATCACACTTTTGGTAGCGAATTAAGACCGGTTCAGCTTGGTTTGTTTACGAAGGGTAACTGTGAAGCTGCCGTAAATTCTGCTAGAAGGTACTTGAGTAACTGATCATAGAAGAGTGTTTCTCAAGGTGGATGTGAAAAACGCCTTCAACAGCCTAAGGCGAGACTTGAGAACTAACCTTACTGTTATTCTTAACCGTGTGCCAGAGTTATGTAGACTCCTATGCCAAGCCTTCAGCTTTTGTTTTTGATGAAGAAGTGCTGAGATCGGTGGGTGACATTTTTGGACCAGCTATGTCTGAAAAAGAATAGATGAGGTGGCTCCCAGTATTGAGTCAGAGTTCAATGTTTGGTATCTGGACCACGCAGCCCTAAGAGATGCACCGGAGAGAGTTCTGGAGAATGTAACAATCTTAATAAATTGGTTGGTCTTGAAGTTAATAGTGAAAATGTGTGCTGACCTGGTGAAACAGAGTTGGTGTCCGGCAAAGTGCTTCTTTATGTCAGGGTAGTAAATGAGGACAATTTCTCTTTGTTGGGAGCGCCTTTTAAGTGACTTTGGAATTCGTGTGGAGATTTTAAGGAGAAAAGAAGACTGTACCTAATGGTCTTTCGGTTGTGGGTGGTGGATAATAAGCCTTCTTTCAGTTGAGAAACGTTTTCTCCATTCCAAAGCTGCAATATGTTCTGCAGGCTTCTTCAGTTTACACTCACGTAGTCGAACTTAGCTGTTTTGACGAATCTCTTAGATCTGCCGTTGCCAGTGTGACCAACCCCAGCTGATTCTGGGGTTGTGGAGGTAACTCTACTTGTTACTCTTGGTGGTCTGGGTTGTAGGATAGATGAGACATTGCATTACCTACGTTTGTGTCTTTAATGTATTCTGTGAGTGATTTGGTTGAATTTTTTTTCTAGTAATAATGTAGTTGATGTCGGAGAGTTTACGAATGCAGTTGGGACATGGTACAGGCTGATTTCCCGGTACCAGTCCATGAGTCAAGTCAAAAAGAATGGGATACACCACGGGCTCATTCATTAATGACGAGTCTGTTGGCTAGAGCTTCTCAGGTGGCTAGAGCACAACTGTTATCTGCATTTCTTAAGGAAACTGGAGAGTGGTTGAATGCGATTCCCATACCGTCATTAGGTTACTTAGGTACACAGCTTCATTTAGAGGTCCTGAGGGTAACCATTGCTCTTAAGGTGAGTGTCAGAGTTTGTGAACCTCATTCTTACCACTGTGGTGGCGGGAAAGATGTCAGAGGATTGAATGACCTGTCTTGTAGGTACAGTTCTGGCCGTCACCGAAGACATGCGGCAACGAATGACGTTGTAAAACGGGCTTTGCAGAGAGCAGGATTCCCTTCAGTGATTGAGCCTTGTTGACTTGACAGGGGGATAGTAAATGATCAGATGGTATTATTGTGTTCACTTACATGAATGAAAAGAGTTTGATTTGGAAGTGAACTGCAAATGTGTTTACACATTTGCCGAGACACACCTCAATGATTCCACAGTTGAGGCCGGATCAGCTGCTGGGGCTGCGATTTTTCTTGCATTTAATTCTTATTTCTAATGGAAAATATTATGTTTAAAGAAACTGAACTTAACAATATTGTTTCGCTATTTTAAATTTTGTAGAGCCTTAGAAAAGAAGTTTTAAACAAATTACTGTTCCAAAAATAACGAAAAATTACGTTTTTAAACAATTAAATTCACGATTCTTTTAAATTTTCACACCACCAGATAAATTATTTTTTTATTTCGAAAATGAGAAAAAAAATGTAATGCCAATGTAATATACAAAAAATCAAGTGACAAGTACGAATACATCAGAAGTTAAAGCTAGTTAGAAATTGTCAAGTAGTCTCAAAAATCTAGTAAAATTATCCAAAGACATTTTAAGTGCCCCTCATTCAAATTCAAATAATTTTTTTTGCTCAAACAGGATTTCGGTGGATTTTCACATGGTTTAAAAAATTGCGCTTCTAATGGTACCAAACTGGTCTTTTTTCAAATTATGTCCTGGTTGACCCTATTTTGAGCTTAGATTGACTAGCCTATTGGTAGTGACTGCCTTTCTACTTTTATTGTTTAATTCAGAAGCTCCATTAATTTCTTAAATTATTATTCTCTGCGTTGCTCTTTCATGCGTTACTTGAATTATTTGTACTCACTACTTCTCGATGCAAAACGAGGTACCTTATTTACTGCTGGAATACACGAAGGGGGCCTCAATTGCTGCTGAGCTGTTATTAACCGCAGAGTTCCTGTTTGCCACTAACTTCACTGCGGGGTGTCTTGTTTGCTGACCGAAGTGGAAGTTTAGTTTTCTACTGTTACGAGTGGCTGATTTTTCTTGAAATAATTATTCAATCGCTGACTCCTCAAAATTTTTCTTCTAGACTTCTTGGCAATGAGAACAGCCTAACTAGACGTTTTCCGCTACCGTTCCCTTCGTTTTATACACTTTTCTAATAGATTTCCTGCCACTTTAGTATCCTGCCATTGAACACTGTAACCATATAATTAAATCACATCCCATCGAAGATGCCAAATGATAGAATAGGATCCCACTTTCCGAAGACGGAATTCTATTCTGGGGTTCATCGAAATATGTTCCTTTAATTTTAAAGGATGAACATATTTTTAATTTGACAGTCAGTGTTATAAAAGAATCCTCACTTTCCGAAGACGAAATTCTATTCTGGGGTTCTTTCCTCAAGTGATGATATGTGGTGTGGATTTTTGATTTTGACACAGAAAGGTGTCAAAACCAGATTTATAAATAAATAAATGATACTAACCATTTTAAGAATACTGATTTCGCTGAACTATAATATAATGAAAATGTATATTATTTTGAATGAAGTTACATCAACTTCTGAATATGTAATTAATTATATATGCTACTAAATTATTTGTTCTGATTTTCCGACTACTGAGGTGCTTTTTCTCTCAAGTAACAAGAATATATTATTTATAAAATTTAAAATTATTAGTGACATCTAACAAGGTTAATCTAGAGCTGCTGCTTATTATTTTTTTTTTCTTAATTCCAATCATTCTAAATACTATAAAGACAATTTTAATTTTAATGCAACATAAGTATGATATCATAATCATAGAAAATTTTTGTTCGATATATTCCATACAGTTTTGGCGACTCCTCTGACAAATTGCAGTGATACTGGGTTCACTGAACACGACGGTATGTGTCTTAAGATCAACCCCAAAAATAGTCCGCCAGGCTTCTGCACCGCCAGAAAAAATTGTCGACTCCTAGGGGCTGACATCGCATCTTTCGAGTCGCACGAAAAATTCAACTCATTCAGAAACTTCATGGAAGATAACGCACGTGAGCAATTATTCTTGAAAACTTGGATAATTTTTGGGGAGCTGTAGAAACGAAGTGTGGTTACTTTTATTTCAGTGACTCACGATATCATTTTGTCTGGAAAAAAAGAATAATTATTTATTTATTAATAATATTCCAGATGAATTATAGTTAATTCATCCGGAATATAAATCTCACGTGCACGCTATCAGCGGAGAGCCATTAATGTTGTTTGGTATCCGCACCACTCTGGTTCGCTTGTAGTGTGCAGAGCTGGACATTTAGTACTTTAAATGTAATTAAGTACTTTAATGTAAGCAGAATTTAAATCGATCAAGTATTCTGTTCACAATTAATTATATAAGAAATATTCACATTTCGCTTTTTTTCATTCTGAGAATCATAAGAAAATAAAGGCCCCATAATTGAGTAGGTATGTTCTTTCGTATATACATAGTACATACCTATTCAAATGCAGTGTTTTAAAATGAACAGTTCTCTAGATAGGAAAAATGTTATGATATATGAAAACTATTAGTAAGAAATACATAATTAGGTACTTGGATTCGTTATATGGATCCATTATCTTGGAATCAGCTTTGTTATTGTTTTGAATTTGTTGGATCTTGTAGCCTGTTGCACAAAGCGCTGTTTCTTTGCTTGAAATTCAGAGGTGTATGTAGTAGAAAGAACGGAAACAAATATTTAATTAAATAATATAATCAAATTATAGAACCAAATTTGGAATGGTTTGCAGTTTTATAATAAGTTACCTCAGTTCTAATGAATAGATAAATAAAAAAACAGAGTGGAAGGGACCTTTGAGGGGAGCGTACAGCGAAAAAAAAAATCTTTTTTTTTTCTTTTTTGGACTAAAATGTTCTTTATAGATTAGTCTACCATGAGAAAAACGTTTCACAATTGTTTACGATGTTTTCCTACAGAATACCTTCTTTTCGGCGTCATTAAACTGTTCTAAAATGGTAATACTCTATTTCTAAGACGGTATATTATTATTTGTAAGCTAATGACTAATGTTTATGATGTGGGAAAAGGGAAATTGATCTCCAATGAACAAAAATCCCCCTTGGCAAATGACAATGACCATACATGACAATGACTTTACATAACCTTTACAGCCTCAAAAATTCCAAAAAAATTGACTGCTTTTTCCCGCTAACAACATTTTCGGTAAATAATTTTTCAAACATATTTGATACCTCACTTACAATATTCAATGAATTTTGTTAAGGTTTGCAACAGGTTATTTTATAAACTAGTGCCTTCATTTTCATTATACTAAAATTCAACTTTTGAATTATAAAAAGATATGAAATCATAAGAACTATAAAAAAAATTTAAAATAAAAAAACTTTTTTGCTAATTTTCTAATATCACCTAACTAATTCACAAATAATATAGAAAAAGGAAAAATCATAGAAAATAATAAGTTATTAACCCAAAATAGCTAAGTTAAATGAACTTGCTTGTTCATTGAGCGAATGTATATAGATTCCAATAAACAAATATCACATTGGTTTGAAGTTTGCAAAATTTTGAAATTTTCTTCCTTAATTGGGTGATTAAGATCTATAGAATGATTACGAATTGAACTATATGGTTGGGAGCTATAAGGGTTATTATTTCTATTTCCTTATGCTGAGAAATTCTAACCTTTAACTGCATCATGGTCTCACCAAAGTAAGTGGACTGGCACTGCCCACATGAGTATTTATAAATGAGACCAGATGACAGTAAAGATGGGATTTTATCTTTATAAGGGAAAAATGAACCAATAGTGGTTGCATTTTTGAAAACAAAATTTAGTTTAATTTGGGGGTAAAATTTGTTAAGTAATGAGTTAAGTTATTGTTTACATTTAATGCTTGAATCAACCAAATAAGGAAGGGATACGAAAATGTCAAATTTAGGAACAGTTAATTTAGGAGAATTTAGAGACAAATATATCAAATAAATTTTGAGGATAACGATTACCATAGAAAAAATTACGCAAGTGTGATGATTCGGCATCAAAATCTATATAATTCGAGCAAATCGCATACGCTCTATGAACAAGACAAGTAATTGAATTAACTTTGTAAAATGTCGGTATGAAAGAATCAAATTTTAATCCCAATCCTGTGAATGTCTTTTTACGATAAACTTTAGTGGTAAAACTATTATCAATACGATTAATATCTACATCTAAATAATTTAGGCAGTTATTTTTCTCAATGTCCGAAGTGAATTTAATATTAGAATGCTTCGTGTTCAAATAGTTATGAAATAGATTAATATGAGAATAATCAGAAAACAGTAGGAAGATATCATCTACATACCTACGATAAAATTTAGGTTTAAATTCTAAGTGGATATCATCTAGCCATCGTTGTTCATGAAAACATAAAAAGACATTCGCAAGAGTGGGACCAAGCGGATTTCCCATACCTACACCATCAAATTGGGAAAATAACTTACCATTGAAAAGGAAGAGGACATTCTTAACAGCGAGCTCAAGTAACTGCTTGAAGAAACATGAAGATAAACTGGGATACAACATTGGGTCCGAATAGAGCATTAACTCTGGCGCATTACCCTGCGTTCAGAATTGTTCGTCTCTCTGCCGGACAGCACAGAACGCTCGTGTGCCAACTTACCCGAGAGTTAATGCTATTTTAGGGTCATGCGCCAATCGCCGGACGGCGAAGAACGCTCGTGTGCGGGGGCCCTTAGTGTGCAAAAGTAGCAATTTCGATGGTTTCATTCAAACAAACAAAGATTTGATGTCAAAACTAGCCATGTATATTGAGTTTGAATTCCTGATTTTAGTAATTTCTTGAACAAAAGAGAATGAGTCCTGAACCGTATATTGATTGGTGGTGATGGGATTTAGGAGAGGTAGAAGAAAACTAAATTTCTGGCAACAAAACTGGAACACTGTATATTGTGTATAAGTTTAGTCGAACCCTTAAAATTATTTTCTTTTTGTTTAAAATCAGTCAAAATTAGGATATTGATAATGAATATCGAATTATTCGAAAGCTCTTGAAAAATAAAAGGATGGAAACTTTTTTTGTCGTCTCACTCGCTCTTCATTTCATAAATTTACTAAGAATTCAATTCTACATATATCAAAATTTCAGCGACATTGGACGTTAAATATAGATGACGGTCCAGAATCTGTAAGTTCCATTAAGTACTTGAATGTACTTAAGCACATTTTTAAATTCATTTCTAATATACACTCAGATACTATATGTATATTTTTGTTAAATGAATGGTCTAATTACGGATTATTATGACCCTTATCTCCAATGAAGACTAATCTTTCGGAAGTGTTGCCTGATAGAGAAGACTTCATCGGCGTTTGTGTCAGTCAAGCTAGAGAGAAAAGTCTCTCAACAGGAGCGGAAGATGGAATTGTAGTATTGTACTGTACCACAAAAATAATTTCTTCATCAATGGATGATTGTTGAGGCTGTCCATCCTCAACAATCATAAAAATACAATAATAATAAACAACAATAAGAACTCCCGAAACAATAATAATTTTGTTCCCTAGGATGCGTTTGACACAGTTTCGCATGTTCCTGTTACAGAGACTGGTTTACGTAATACAACAAAATCTCGTAGTAGACCAGAGTCTCGTTCCAAGTTGGCTTGGTCTGGTAGGAAACTGACTCCAGTAGTTTTGTACTAGGCCAACAACGTTTTCGGCATAGAAAATAAGCGGTGACTCTGCTAATTCGATAACTCTATTTGTTTATCGAGAATCTAATGACGAATAAAATAATAATTTTGAGGGGAAATAATGATAATGATAAATTTATTGAGATCTAAAAATATACAGATTAATCAAGTTTACAAAAGAAAAATATACAATACTAATTTATACATCTGTGTATCAATAAAAAATCAAGCCATGTTAGACCATACTTGGTCTAACATTTAAAACAATCATTTAAGAACAAGATATACATAATTACTTTGTTTGAATTACAATAAATATAATATTTTTGCTAAGATAAACTAAATATGGTGAAACCAAATGAATTTCACATGTTTTTTAAACATAAATATTTGCTTCAATAATTTTAAATATTTAATAATTATTAGAGTAGAACATTAGATTAATTATATATTGAATACTCAAGACTTAATGGTGAAGATATTTTCTCATTGACACATTTCAGATTATTTAACCTCTCACTGTGTGACCGCATTGAAGAATTTATAGTTTAACATATGTACTGTGGTTTTTTAGATCAAACACTTAGTTTGAGAGTCACTGCAAATTGAAGAGTTTGGTTCCAAAACGCGATAAACGCCACTTTTGAAAAAAATGAGTTTCCACCTAAATCAATATTGTATTTCGTCGGTATTGTGGATTTGAATTGTTTATGTTATTATAACCTCAATATGCTATGTGAATGATTGAAACAGAAAATAGTGGTTTTCATCTTTGTACTTTCTTGGTAAAGAAAACACATTTTAACTCAAATTGATCAAAATGGATTTATAGCGTTTTGGAACCAAACTCTTCATTTATTTTCTTGTTCGCATTTAAACTTTGCAATATCAATGTTTTTCATACCATTAAGGAATTTCTTCAAAATATTGAGTTTAATTTCAATGAAAATCCTTTTTTTTAGTTGCACCTGTAACTGCTCCAGGAGCTTTATTTTTTGCTTTAGAAAACATTATCAATAGGGTTCAGAACAAATAAACAAATTAAATGAAAAGCAATGCAATGAAACACAGATAAACATAATTATAGATAACAAGCAGCAAGAAGCCTGAGCTTTTTTTTGAACAACTGTAAGTGCAATCTACCAGTTTAAGAAATTAGCAAGGTAATCACTGCATCTAGTTTTTTTTATTCTTTTCATCAATTATTTTGCACAGACTCTGCATGAGAAAAATGTTAAACATTTACTCACTTTTTATTTAAAATAACGGTAAATAATGAGTAAAATATACTATTCGAAGAGAGATTTATGTCGAAAATATTTTTTTAATTATTACTCTTTATAATACTTTCACCAGAGTATCTTTCATGTGACAAAAATTGTGTTGTGCCAAGTACGAAGTTTTATCCGATACAGTTTAAAAAAATTCTTGGTCTGATACAGTGGTTCTTAACCTGTGTTCGATCGAACCCCAGGGGTTCGGTGAGAGACACACTATACCTAACTAGTTACACTGTAGGCTATCTAACCAGTAACACTATACCTAATTAGTCACACTGTAGGCTATCTAACTAGTCACACTATACCTAAACGGATCAAAATTGTAAAGTAATTGTTATTGGTACGTATGTCGGTTACCAATACGTATCGGTACATATTCATTCAAAAAGTTTATATTAACTTCATAAGGGCTTGATCGATAAAGAAATACCTGAATTAACTCTGTTTTCTCATTTTATTATTTCTTTGTAATAACTCAATGACTGTTAAAATCTAGGGACAAAAGTTTCTTTCTTTTATGTTCAATAAAAATGTTTCATTCTCTACTATTTAATTACAATTACCATTGAAAGATAGAATGACTGGTAATGCGGCAGTCACCAGCTGTCAAGGGAATGCATTAACCTGCGTTCAGAATTGTCTGTCACTCTGCCGGACGGCACAGAACGCTCGTGTGCCCACTTACCCGAGAGTTAATGCTATTTTAGGGTCAAGCGCCAATCGCCGGACGGCGAAGAACGCTCGTGTGCGGAGGGGGGGCCCTTAGTGTGCAAATGATGCATGGTACAGTTTGTCCACTAGTACAGTTTATGCTATAGTTTGTACATATGCTTTTATTTTGATGGGGAAAAACGCATTTTATTTTTGCAACTACAAGGGTTCGATGAATGCATCTATCGAGCTTGTGGGGTTCAATACCTCCAAAAAGTTAAGAACCACTGGTCTAATAGGAGGTTTGTCTATTAGGAGGCTGGTCTACCACGAGGTTTTGCTGTAAAATGTTCTTCACAAAATCTCTTTTTTCTTATTTTGATTCCATTTTTCATCGATTATGACCCACCTCAACTTGAAATAAAGATGAGTTACATTTACAATAATTGCCTAGTATATTGCTGGCTCATTTTCCATGTTGAGGAAAATTTCAAATCTCTTTTGGAAACCTTGAGATATGGCATGGATGATAGCCGATAGGCCTACATTAGTGGCCTCCCTTTGTACCCAATTTGTCCAATTTGGTTTCTCTGGTAAGTAAAAATGAAAGTAATTCGTCATAAGAAATGTCCTTGTCATCTTGATGACGATCAATCGTGTTTGCAATAATTGATGACAGCACATCAACATATTCAACAATGAACTCCACTTCAGTAGATTTGAAAGGTGACAGATCAAGTTCAATCATCAATAATTGGTGAAGTTTGGTATTATGCTTTATTAGCACGAACATTAAGTCTTATAATGAGCTCCTACGAGCTGCCATTCAATTACGTTGTTTAAAAGCAGATTTCGGGTTTCGACTTTTGTTCCAGAGAGCTGAACATTTCCCCATAAATAAATTATTGTTTGAATAAAATGATGCAACTTTTTAGAGCTTTCTTGAGATGCCTATCATCGGTGTATGCTATCATCAATGAATAGTCTACAACACGCACATACAAGTCCTAACACGTTGAATTTTGTTTTATCTTGATAGTACTTAAATAAAAGTGCTTGAGCAATATTAAAAGTACTTAAGTACTTGTTAATTAAAATACTTAAGTACTCTTCATAAGTACACAAAAAGTATTTATGTACTTACTTAGGTACTTTATTCCAGCAAAACCTCGTAGTAGACCAGAGATACGTTCCAAGTTTGTTTGGTCTAGTAAGTAACTCACTTCAGCAGTTTCCTACTAGACCAGAATCGTTTTATCTAAAAGTAAAGCGGTGACTTTAATATTTCGATAGCTCTATTTGTTTATTATAACTTTAATGCCAAATTAATGGAGACTAACATACCAATTTTGAAGGGAAACAGTATGAATATTTTGGTTTCAATTAAAATGAATATATTTTTCTCAATTAAATTATCATTTTATTAAATTATAATAGTCGTCACTGTATCTAGTTTTCTGTAACTTTTCACATCAAGTTTTCTAGCACACACTCTACCATTAAATCTTAAACCGATTCTGCCTTATATTTTATCCTAAAAACAGCATAAATAAATATAATGCATCAGTCATATTAGAGATTTATTCTCAAAACAGTATTGTAATTATTTCTCCTTATAATATTTACACTAGAATAACTTTCAGGTGACAAAAACCGTGTTTTGTCTAGTACGAGGTTTTTTCCAGTACAGTTCCAAAAAATTTCTTGGTCAAATAGGAGGCTGGTCCAAAGCGAGTTTTTGCTGTATTTAAGTACTGCCCAGCTTGGTAGTGTGCACGTACATGTAAGCTGATAAGCCACTAGCAAATATATATCACCATTTCTATCGCCATGTATTTATAGTTGAGCTAATTATCTCGAAGATGTATAGCTTAATTTCTAAGTAGAATAAATTCTATATTAAAACATTTATGAATTCCATTTACTATATAAATTATTTATTAAGTATCCTACTCGAACATTAATAGTTGTACCTTATTATTGCCAATTATAACCAAAAATTGCTGCTTATTCTGTTAACTACCAAGTAATAGCGATAATTTTTATTTAGTATATATATTAGAGCATTCATAGGAGTAAAGTTTATACTAATATTGACACATAGATGTCCTGAATCAATTTAGGACTAATCTAGCGAAAGAATGATTTATTTAGCTGAATTGTATTTGTTTATCAGTTTCAGAAAACAGGTGCTACCTCGGTCTTGTCAAAACAGATGAATGGAGATGGATGTTTTACGATCGCAGTCCTGGACAACCCTACCTCGATAACTGGAGTGTATATGATCCAAATGGAATAACACCAGATGAAGTGTGCGCACGAACAATCGATTTGTACCAATTCAAAATGAGCGACAAACATTGTCGTGAAGACGTTGGATCGGTGTGTCGAGTATACCCCTAAATACGAACGACTTTTCTAAAGCACAGTTGATTACATATATTACACATATACGCTAGTAACATATATTATGTGACTAAACAATTTGTCCTACAGCAAGGGTGGCGAATCTTTTCAATTGACCGGGTCACTTTTGATATCTCAATTTAAAAAAAAAAAGTGGGTCACAAATTTACTCAACTCATCAGCCCTACCCTTGTAACCTAACCCTCAAAAGTTTGCTCACTAACCTACCTGCTGGTGCAGGCGAATCAGTCCTCACTAAAACAATTATAAAATTTTAAAAAATTAAAAACCTTCATTTGATCTTTTCACATTCATTGGTAAATGGCAAAGGATAATTTATATTTAAAATATAATTAACAATCAAAGATAGAAACGAATATTTTCTTAGGTATTCTTGTATGGGACCTGGTCGGGGTTGTCACCTAAAAAATTAAAATCGCCATTACTTTAACAAAAACTACCGCACTTTCGTCTGGTTTTCTTAGGCTAATGCAGAATTTTGTTAGCTATAAACACATCATTGGTTTGTTTTCCTATTTCTTATAGTTTTTCTATAAAATGATCATAAGTAGAGAGTGGCGAAAGAGCTCTTGCGCGAGCTTATTTCAAAACTTGTTTATTAAAAGAGTAAGAACCCTTATGTTGAATCAGCGGATATTTTCGTAAGCTGTTCTGAATCTAATATGGTGTATGCAGGATGCTGCTCAGTACACACTACTGTACACAGGACACTTATTGTTAAAGAACGACGGAGAGAAGTTTTCAAAAATCGAGTCATTTCCAAGGGTCATGCAATTGAATGGTCTCCGAGGATCTCGGATGTAACTGGTTGAGACTTTTTCTTATGGGGTTATTTGTTGCTTCTCCTCACCTTCTGATCTGAATCAATTAAAAGAATGCATCATGTGGATTTCTTGAAATCTATTCCTGACGTGATCTAAAGATCAATGAAAGCAGTCAGAAAACGGGTGCAAAAATAATGTATTGGAAAGAAAATGGGGATAATGGATAATTTTGGTAAAGAACGGTTTAAGTCAGATCTTAATTATATGCGATTGTTTCTTTATTATAACTTAAAAAAATTTGGGTAAACAAGCCTATTTCGATACCTTTTATCAATTTCATATCTCAAGCAAGAGCTTTTTCACCACCCTCTACTTATTAACAATTGTCAATTGTTAATACGCTGAAAATCTATAACATTATTATTCAGACTCAATCTTATAATTTTCTAAAGGGTTATAAACTTTATAATCATCTTATTACTATTCAATCACAAATCAAGGAATTGGTGTTAGGTTAAACTCGTGTATCATGTAAGAGCATTGATTCGATTATATTATTAGCTTTGTAAGCTTTGTATCATGTAAGAACATGAATTCGATTATATTTAAATTCGAGTTCAAATTGCCTTTGTTCCTTTGTTCATATGGCCTTCGGAAATCTAATAAAACGAGATGGAAGATTCATTAGGTTGTTCAGTTCAGTCAGTCCCTGCCTAGGATCGCGTAAAGGGTCCTGATCGGTATAAGAGTGTGTCTAACTCGATGTGTTCTGCTAACTCGGTCCCGAAAAATATGATAAGACTAACACATGGGTATAATTCCCTAAAGATAAGATTTATGATTAGAGCCCGGACTTTTAGGACCTATAAAAAAGGCATTTTAGGATTATAAAAAAGGCATTTAAGCGACCTCAAAAAAGGCAGTTTAGGACCTAAAAATGCATTTTAGGACTTATACATACACTTATAGTCTTAATAAATAGGTATTTACAACGAATAAATTAGCATTTTGGAATATAAAATGAACAGTTTTTATCGGTTTAAATAAAAAAAAAATGGTGAAAACAAATAAACAATTCATTTCTTAAAAATTCAATGAATCTAGTCTGTAGTATATTTATTCAAATTTAGGCTGAAAGTATTATAAAAAAAGGTCAGGTAAATTGAAATTATTGAAATGTAACTAATTCCAATATTAAATTAGGAATTTGTATTTACAGCAAGCCCTCGTAGTAGACAAACCATATATTAGAAATTAGATAATTAGATCAATTAAGATATTCTGAAACTGTTGTACAGGAAAAAACACTTACAAGACAAAACACAATTTTTGTCACCTGACAGTTTTTCTATTGTAAATATTACAAATATTACTAGGTTCTACATATCTCTTCGAATAGTATATTATAATATTTATTCGCATTCTTTTTTTTTTTATTAATGGCAGAGTCTATGCTAAAAAATTGATGAGAAGAGTTACAGAAAACTAGATACAGTGGTGGCTATGCTAATTCTTGAAGTAATGGAATTGTAGTTCATTTATATAATAATTCAGACAAATTTGATTGAATTATAACGTTCTATAAATTTGCCAATATATCCCTTCAACCTAACCGACTTACCAAATTATCAAATAGTATAAAAAGCCCAAAATAAGACTTTTCATCATTTAAGGAATTTATGATAGAGATCAATCTGTGTTAGATTAATAGTCACAACAATGTATTAATAGAGAAAAATACTTTAAGTTTCAGTAAATTCAATTAATTGCACCCTTGGAAAATGAGCAAAAAATCCATATAATACCCATCGTGTGTTTATTTATTCATTCATGTATTTGCTATCCGCTTCTTTAGGATAAAAATACAAAATTTATATAATATAATAAAATTTATATATATGTGTAATTGTGTATGGCAAGCTTGTGTATCACAGAAACAGACAGCACAAATATATTGAGGTAAATTGTTAATTACTCCATTATAGCCGCTCGGTAGCACAGTGGTATGAGCGTTCGCCTCAAGTTAGTATGAGCGTTCCCGCACTGACTTAGTGGGATTTATGCCCTGTGTGAACGAGTAGTTACTGGACAGGTTTGAGTCACTTAGCTGGGATGAGGATAAGGTCAGGATTTACTACATATGGGCCCATTTGTAGGCCTGAGTGCTGTCTCTGAGTAGCGTCCCATCAACTTTAATCTTTAATAACTCCATTAATCAGACCTTGAGTGGATTGTAGTATGATACATATATTAATAGTATTGAATATAAATTTGATGGGAGAGCAAACTAGTGAATATTAATTTTGAGCAGTGGAATATAATATCAATAATCATGCGATAACTTTATTTTACTCTTTCATTATAGCATTAGAAGTTAGAGCGATATTATCACGATATGAAATGAAGAAAGAACATTGCATATAAATAATGACTATGGTGAAGTAATGAAACAAACTTAGTCAGTAATATTTAAAATTGACAGACTATTGATCGTATAATTCATCATAATATATCAGAAATGCACACATTATACTCTGGATTTTTTCTCGCAAATGTCTGATGAAAAACGATATGCTCTAGACTATTTTTCATAGAATGATTAATCATTGGATATAGATGATATTTTGCCTGAAAGCATGACACATGCACACTTTGCACAGTGCACAGGGAATCGTAACTTCGGAACAAAAAACACTTATGTATACTATAGACATCAACATCGACTATGTAAAACTTAGACACTATTGACAGAAAGCTATATAGATGGAAAACTATAATGACAGAAACCTATATTGTCAGAAACCTATATTACCAGAAACCTAAATTGACAGAAACCTATATTGACAGAAACCTATATTGACAGAAACCTATATTGACAGAAACCTATATTGAGAGAAAACTATATAGATGGAAAACTATAATGACAGAAACCTATATTGTCAGAAACCTATATTACCAGAAACCTAAATTGACAGAAACCTATATTGACAGAAACCTATATTGACAGAAACCTATATTGACAGAAACCTAAATTGACAGAAACCTGTATTGCCAGAAACCTAAATTGACAGAAACCTATATTGCCAGAAACCTAAATTGACAGAAACCTATATTGACAGAAACCTATATTGACAGAAACCTAAATTGACAGAAACTTATATTGTCAGAAACCTATATTGCCAGAAACCTATATTGACAGAAACCTATATTGACAGAAAACTGTTTTGATGGAAAACTATATTGACAGAAAACTATATTGACATAATCCTATTTGACGGAAATACTCGTTGAAATAATTTACTTAAAATATTCATTAGATTTTTTTCTCGGCAAGAAAATATAAATTATGAATTTTGTGTTACTAATTTCAATTTTTTTTGTCAAAAATACAAATCTTTGATAGAATAAAATTAAATTTATATATTGTATATTATGGGATATACCAATAAAATAATTATTATAATTACAACGATGCCTTAGAAGTTAGAAAAATATAAGTTATAATATAGATTTAAAATAATTATTCTATATTATATGCACATAATATTTTTGAAACTAGATATGTAATCAAACATTCAAGAAACATTAATATATAATAGAAATCCATATTTCAGAGAGTTTTTATTCATTTCCCAGGTTAGAAATAATTAATCAGAGAATAATTATAATATTATAACTATTCTATTGCTTTTTTTTCTATATCGCTTCAAATTAATTAACAATTGTCCATATTTTACCACCATGCAATTTAACAAAAGTCTGCTTAATCGTGGTGAACATATCATTATTTTCGATTTCATTTTATCTCAAAATTAATTTCTATTGAAACAACATTTTCAATTCCAGATTATAGCTATAACATTATTACTGAGTTGCTTGAAATGTCTTTCGCAGATTGGACACAAAAATACAAAATATGAACCCATAGGTAAAATTAAGTGGTGCATAAGTTCCGTAAAATTTACCGAATTCTTCTATATTTAGATTGTTGTGCTGCGCGGTTACATGATCTATGAAAATGTGGGGCAATTTCGAGATTGTGCATGGCATGTATATTGTATAGTGTATACTGTACGTATAGGGTAATAAGCAAGGCTGAAACTGATAGAGAATATAAATATGGTATCAATGCTATTCAGAATAACTTGGATATTGAAATAAATTGGTTTCCACTTTAGAATTCGTTAGTTTCACATATATTTATTTCATTTAATACTGCCAGTTCCTGCATAGTTTGCTATTGCACACATTGCTACCGAAAGTAGCAAGTGAAAAACATTAATTCTTTTAATATTAAAAATATGTTAATACATAATTAATATAAGCTTGATTTAGTTAGTTAACAAGAACTTGATAGCTAATTCGTGCACATGACGCTTGCGCAATCTCAAGATTGTCGAGTAATTTCAAAAGTTTAGAGACGTTCTGCGCAAATTCGATAAATTAAACGGTTCTGATGATAAGCAGTTACTACATTACTCAAGTGCGATATTTACGTTAACATAATCAGCCAATATATAATTTACGTTCACGTTATATTTCATACTTGAAGACTCTAACAGTGTTCATTTAGTTCCTTTATGATAATAAAAAAATGTCTTCAGAAAGGAACTTCCAAGTGATGGAAAATTTCATTTTTCCAAGCCCAATGAAATATATATATAAAAAAAATCGAAGATTAATTAGGTTTGTTTCTAAGCCCGAATCTTTGCACATGTAATAAATAACAAACTAATCACTGTAAGTCAAATATTGACGGAGGAGAAACATTTCCTTTTTTTATTATTCCAATTGAAGTATGTGTGATTGAAGTCACATTGTTTCTAAGAAATTATTATATATACCACGAAGATAATGATTGAGAAATATGTTCATACATCATTCTGAGATATAATCAAACGATCAATGAATGCGCTATAATTATCTAACTTTGTCAGTATTCACATTGATAATATAGAATTGTACTGTTAATGAAGCCCAACGGGAAGCAAACCCAGAGTGGCTTTTGAGTATTCAGAATACCTTCATTCAATTAGTATTCAAGTCGGAGAAGGTAACGGAGTTCTCGTACACTCAAAGTACTCGACAAATGGTGATTGTACGTAAGTTATTTATCCAAACATGTAGGAAACGTTTTGAAATAACACATAATATACCTTATGGATTTAATTCACTATTTAAATAAATCGTTTAAAAACGACCATTATGAAAAATTTCAATGATATCTGCGCAAAAAATATTTATAATGGGCGTTGACTATTTCTGTGCCATCAGATAATCTGAACTGTCGGTTAATCGCAATGGATACGTACACTGTCAGTGGATCCAACTTTTGGTTTGTAAAACCATCGATCAATAATGGGCTACGCTGTGCGATCGTGGGATATTTCAGGCAACCTTAAAAATAATTATAAAAATTTTAGGCTATATGATAGAAGTCCTGTTAGGGTCAAGGAGACTAAAATATTATTAAAATGATAGTGCTTTACACAGGCTGTTAGTTTTAGGAATGTCCCATGAAGCAAATGTTGGATGATGAATCTATTCTAAATAAAAAATATAATATAGCGCAAGATTTGATAAATGAAAAAATAAATGTAAAACGTATTGAAGATTAAGAATGAACAGCAAATAAAATTTCAGACTGATATGTATATTCCGTAACTCTAAATAACTTTCATAACTCATTTGACACAGGTGATATTAGTTAAAATTTTATATTATTGAAGGCAACGAGAGTTGAATTTAATATTAATTGCTTAAAATTAGTTCATAAATCAGCGAAAATATATTATTTTAAGTGCCATATGTAGTAAAGAAAAGAATCTGTAAAGAGATGAAGATTTTTATCTTCTTGTTCCATTTTTTCGCTGTCGCTGTCAGCTCACTCTCTGAACAAGAATGGGTTGCAGTTGAGGTAGACATTTCGGCTTTAGAAATTGTTACGTCAGCCCGCAAAGAAGTCCACGTAGTTCCCAGTTTAAATGTCTGCTTTAGTTTGGCTACGATGTTAGGATGGGTTCATCTTGCTTGCTACTCTCCTTCAGACGAACGAGACTGCACTCTTTGGGATTGGAACGCTCTTGTACACGGAAATATAGTAAAAGATGGAATTACTGGTCCAACCGAGTGCAAAGCCTAGAGATATGACGATGGTTAGTAGAAAAGAATATGAAACAATATGCTTATTATTTGTTATAATAGGTGGCTGGAAATTTTGGTCTGGGAAATTTCCGTCTCAGAATGAAAAATGCTCAGCCAGTAAATTTTCAACTTAAATGGGCGTTATATAGTTTGCTGTATCCGTCAGTTTATTATAATGCATACTTCATGATTGTTTAAATATATGACAGGGGTGCTCGGAGAGTGACACGCCCCCCTTTCACATATAACTGTTAAGTCCTTATTTACCTCAAACCGAAGGTTCCGAAACCGAAAATTCAGGATCAAAATTTCCCCTCAAAGGGATAGTAAAGTCAAAATCAAACAATCGCCAAAATGGTTTCAAATCGATTCAGAATATTTAATTGTGTAATATATGAATGCTCGTTCATGTTTTAAATGTTCATATAAAAGTATACAATAAAATTACCGACACCAAGGGGATGAAATTGCACTCATCAGTATGCATTAGCTTAGCTTGCGTAAAAATGGTGCAAAGAGAATGTGAATTCGAAGACAAGAAGGCTTAATTTAAAAAATAAAATCCTCTCTAAACTTGAGCTAGAATCTTATTAGAACCTTTTTTTTACGAAATAGCGCCACTGATTGTGGCGCCATCTACCTTTAGTACTTGGTAAGAAATCAATTATATAATATATATAATGATATATTTCCCTTATGAGATTTTGTTGAACTTTTCAATTCTCCACGAATATTTTGTTTTGACTAAGCAATCGGTTGGCATTAAAATTTAAAATTGTTAAAATGAAAAATGACCCTTTAAATCTCATGTTAAATAATGTCCAAATATGTCAAAATTACTGATGTTACGTATCATTTTACAACGGTAAATTATGTTATCCGTTTTTTTATAAATACCATATACATTTTATTGTTCATAATTTCAACTTTTCTATTATTATTTTTTACTAAAATCATGATAAATCGAAACCGAATGTTCAGAGACTGATTTTTTCGACACCGAATTATCCTAAAACCACTATAATACTATGACACTACTACCTAGCTTCAACAATGTAGCTATTTTTTCTATCCACAAGATGTGTTCATGCTACCAAAGGATATGTGTCAAAAGGGGATTCAATTCCAGACGATTTCTGTCCAGACGAGTTGGAGATGATATGTACAGATGCAGGATTAGTAGATAAAGGTGAGTTGGACTCTATGACGATTTATGGAAAATAAAGTAAATCAAATGAATTTATCTACTAAAATCTACGCATTTTCAACAATTAACCAAGAGAATTTTAATTATAGATAAATCGTTGTAAGGTTGTAACGTCCGTTGATCTAGGACAATCTATTAATTTAAGACCGTTTTAACGATTTATCCCATATTTCGGGATCATATGACCTAAATATGTTCCTTCAATTTTAAAGAATGAACATTTTTTTAATTTGACAGTCAGTGTTATAAAAGAAGCCTCACTTTCTGAAGACGGAATTCTATTCTGGGGTTATTTCCTCAAATGATGATATGTGGTGTGTATTTTTGATTCTAGGTTACTAGAGGGACAAATGAAATGCGCAAGACATATTCTTGATAAGATTCTCTACTGAACGGTGATCGGTATATTCTACCCCGGTATGTTCCACCCCGGTAAATTCAACCCCACTTTACAGGTTAGGTTTGGTTAGTTATTAATATTAGTCATTCATTAATATTATATATAATACTAGTTAATTTATAAACTGAAGAGCAAGTGAAACCACGTAAAATGTAATCATCCTTCTATTTTTCTTAAGAGCTTTCGAATAATAATATATTCATCATCAGTATCCTAATTTTGACTAATCTAAACATACCCAAAATAGTTAAATTAAAAGAACTCGCTTGTTCATTGAGCGATGGTGACTGCTTATGAATGTATATAGATTCCAATATACGAATATCACACTGGTTTGTAGAGTGCAAAATTTTGAAATTATCTTCCTTAATTTTTGGGTTAGTTTTGGGTTAATAACTTATTATTTTTCTATTATTTCCTTTTTCTTTAATTATTTGTTAAATTTTTCGGCGACTTTATTAATTTTGGTATCCATTATACTTCTTTGTTCTATATAATATGTTTAGATTAGTCAAAATTAGGATACTGATGATGAATATATTATTATTCGAAAGCTCTTAAGAAAAATAGGAGGAGGATTAGTATGCAGGAGTATGCACTGGCACATGATCTCTGATAATATAGTATCCTAATAAATAATAAGAAAATGAATGTAGGCCTAGCAATAGTCATGTGAAGATTATTAAATTTACTCTCTTACAGTTTTGTTTTTTTGTTCAAAATTTGCAATATTGTTTTAGCCTAGGGCCTAGGCTAAGTAGTATTTATCTTGGTACTCGGGTAAGTTACGAATTATCGGTCAGTTCCACATGATACCACATCTTCGATCATATGAAAAAACTACCTAGCTAGGTAGGTATTATCAGGGAAAAAATAAACGAGGTCACTTTAAATTTTAGATGCAAAAACCTTGGAGTTTTCAGTAAAAATTTTGAGATTTGACAACGTTGCATAGGATAAGCTCCACCTTTTCGTAGTATTGAGAAAAGATGCCATGCAGTTATAAGTTTATGACTATTTGAGACCAATTAGTGAATTATCTTTGAATATTGAAATATAGTGCGAATCAAACTATATCGTATTAATAAAAAAATTACATTTCGATTAACGATTATTAAAACCATCAGGCCTTCGACGAAATAACTATATTTATAAAAAAAAATAAAGCGCTAAACTATAATACTTGTCGTGTATTTCTCTTAATTTTTTCACATTTGAGTAACTACAGGAACAGTTATTTAACCATTTTGTAATAGTGGTTTACATACAGATTTAATCGTATATCAAATTTTACTGAAATAATAATAACTACGTTGCGTAGCACTTCACGAAAAACTATTTGGCATCATTTGATTTAATATCAATCGATTTTTTCATGCACTAAATTATTGACAGAATAACTAGCCATTCCATACTATCAGTTAATAAGATCAAAACTACTATCATTGAATTATTATTTGCAACAGTCCTATCTTAATAAGTGAGGGATAAGGATAAATTGAATTTTTTTGAAGGGCAAGAACTAAGGTAAATACACAATAGCCAGTATGACACAGTAGCTGATAGCTAGTAAGAGAAGATTTTCAATTTTCGACTATAGAAGTTCAAAGTTCATATCTACTATAGAGCATCTTTTTGTAATTAGCTATCGGCTGCTGTGTCACATCAGCTGTTGCGTATTTAACTTAGTTCAATTTGTAATGTATATAGTTAGTTCATTTTGCAATTTCTATAATATCCCCGATTAATGAAAAGGCTGATTTGGATAAATTGGCTTTCGTTCAAATATTTTAATAATTTTTATAACAAAAAAAAAGATAAATAGTAGAATATATACTATGGGTATAGGTAAAGCCACACCTAGGCTAGCGATGCATTGCCAAATAGATTTCTACTAACACCTAAAATTAGCTTACATATTCATTGCTTAATAACACATTCATTTGCATGAACAGTGTAATAGTTAAACTTGTAAGCTATATCTAATTCCTTGCATTGAATAGTATATCCCTATATAACACCATCTTCCATAACGGGAAGTAGTGTTGGCAATATTAATATTTTAACGTGGTAGAAAGGAGAAGAGGCTATTGATAAATACTTTAATTGATTGCTGGAGTTCAGAACCTAGAGAACGTATCCACAGTTCGATTGCAGTTCGATTTCCACCTCTCTTTTCAAGATAGCTTTAATGGAGTCTTCAATTTTACATAAAAAAGAACTTAAAATGAAAGTATTTTGAAAAGTTATTGATATTTTTTTCGGAAAACATAACTAGTTTAAATTGCCGCTCCCTTCATTTTTTCTTATTTTTGCCTTCTTTTGTCATTCAATAATTTGAATAGATAAACAATATTTTCCATGATCTAGATCTATGTTGAATTTGCTCGAATTGTAGTCCTCCCTATAACCTCGGTCCCTTCTGTACCATGAATTAAGTTTGATTAGATTTTGGGAGAGATCGGGTCAAAGGTCAAGGTCATTTATAACTCAAATAGTATTCAACCAATTCCCTGAAATTTGGTATTGACCATTTATTGGTAAATAACCAGGAACCATTTGATCAGATTTTGGGAGTGAACGACAAAAGATTAAGTTCATTTCTAACTCAAGTCAAATTATTGGGTGGTCAAGGTTATATGTGGTAACGAAGGTATGCGCTCTACTACGAGTGCACATCATCTCGTTGGTCATGTGTACGGTTGTGACAATATGCAGATAAAATAATAGATCTTAAGAATATCATATAGGAAACGAAATGAAATGGTATCGGGTACTGTATACCGCTGATTTAGAATGATTAAATAGTCTTTCATTCACTCCGTCCATACTATTTCCTGTATCTATGATTTTAAACGCATATTGTCGCAACCCTAGTCATGTGTTGATATTTAGTCACCCAAACTAATTATTGATGAGCCATGTTGTTTCTTTCTCTTTTTTTTCACTATTATTCTGTTAATCTTTAATTTTATTAATTATTACTTTGCATAATATTGCTCTCCTCATTGGAGAGCATGCAGCAGCTGTCGAAATCTTCATGAGACTTTCGATGGGGACTGATTAACACCACTAATTGCTGATCTTAATCAAATAGAAAAATAATTCCAGTATATGTGGTATAGCATGAGGAATTGCTAATTTCCTCTTTGAACGAAGGTCGAATAAAAGAAATTCCGATAACGCTCGTTACCATGATTGGAAAACCAATCTCGGTAACACGAGCGTTGATAGAACGGTGTTCTACGAGCGCATTGGCTCGGCGAAGTTTAAGTTAGTAAAGCGGTATACTGCTTTTGGTTACGGAGCTGAGTGGATAAAATTTATCAGTAATTTTGATAGATTTTTGATATCAATCGATAGTTGATGCTCATCAATTGAAGGACTGACACACCAGAGGAACTTTGCTAGAGTGTTCCTGTAGCAAGGACAAAAAATTGTTAACGCTGACCAGAAGTTGGCCCCTCTTCAGGCAACGCCGTATACGTTTGACCACCTCTTACCGATCAGAAAGTTTTGAACTACAAAAAATATTACGAGCGTTGAGAAGCAGTAGCTTTCCACTCCGCAAAGTTCCCCACCGCAACAAAACCCAGTCAAATTTTGGAACCATTATAGACACAAATACGTAAATCTCAAATGCTTGACCACCGCTACTTCACCAGCATTGCCCAGGCGGTGATTAAATGTTGCATAAACTTTGATAAGGCCGAAAACGTTTGAATCACGGACACGAGTTTTCTTAAATGGTCTCAGAAAATGAAGCAAAGATTCATTGCAGTGATGAACTTTGGTTTGTTGTTGGAAAGGAGGTCGCATAGCTCCATACTGCCAAACCAACGCTCGCTGCCTCTTTCTACCGTTAAGCAAACTCTATGTCAACGACGGCTTCAGCAGTTCACCGCTATGGCACCACCTGTATCTTATATTGTGATACATAATTTCGATACACAAACTCATAAAAAACACGCTCTGCCAAAGCTTGTCAACGTTTAATCACCGCCCGGGCAAAGCTGGGGAAGCACCGTTCAGAATTTCTGCATTGGCCTAGCGGATTAAAGCGTTCACGAACTTGCTTCTAAAGGTGCCAAACTTTGGCTGGGTGGTATTTTAGAGGTAGTGACATTTTCAGAGAGAAAAACTACCGCTCCTCAACCCGTGCAACATTTTGAAAAGCTCAAAACCATCGGAGCGGTAAAGGAACATAAACGGTGGCCTGTGCTTTAACGGGGACTAACTTCTGTGAACGGTAACGAGCGGTGATGAATTTTTCCACCGCTTAAGGAACGGGTGTAAGTCACAATCACCCTAGACTTAATCCCGCCCTCCCCTATTTTTTAATCCATATTTACCTAGTTGGGCAAATGAATAGCTACTTAGATATGTATAACTGAGAGTAGCTACCTAGATAGAGATAACTGAGAGTAGCTACCTAGATAGGGATACTCTCAGTTATATTTATCTAAGTAGCTCTTCATTTGTTTAACTAGGTAAATAAGGATTCCTAAAATACCTGAGGAAAACAAGATTACTATTCATTAGTCCGACGCCCCATTAGTCCGATACCAAATTGTATCACTTACTTCACTTATGAAGTTTATTACTGATTTAACATAAAATATATGTATATCGGGGGCGTCATCCCGAACCCCCCCCCCCCTGCCAGTTAATTAAAAAAACTTGAAGTGTGCAGTACAACAAACTAGCGTATACAACAAACTACATAATTAGCGACTCTCAGTTATTTCTATCAAAGTAGCTCTTCATTTGTTCAACTAGGTAAATAAGTATTAAAAATTAGGGTTGGGGGGGGGGAGAGGCACAATACCCGGGGAGGGGGGGGCTTATGTATCAGGGGTCTCATGACCGGAGGCTTAAGTCCGGGTAGGCTCATGACCGGGAGGGGAGGATGCTTCAGTCTGGGGGTGGGGGGTCTCTCATGACAATACCCCTCAATTAACATAAAAAAAAAGTTCGGCCAAAAATTTAATATTTATTTAGTTTTATATTGTATGTATTAGTTTAGATTTACAATACTTCTGAATAAGTCTGTCAATTTGAGTTTCTTAGTTTAAATCTTATTCATTAGAAAATAAATTTTTACCCTTCATCGATGATGAAGTTTTTGAAGGTGATAAATGAATAATTACCATGCTTATCATTTCTTTAACACTAGTTGCAGTTTTAGAGAATAGCGCTAGAGTCACGCTTTCTAACTAAGAGGTTTTAGATTTTTCTGGTATGTAGGATTAATTTTCCATAACCTTTTCATTTTCATCTTCCGTCTGTGACTGGAGATACTTGTGTTTGTGTCTTTTTCCTACAAATCTCTTGGTAAATGACTGCATATTCACGTTCTGCATCTCTGAGTATTTGTCGGTGACATTGTTCAATGATCATTGAACCATTTTCTTTTCTGACTGCTTCTTCGAGTTCCTTTCCATTTGACATCAGCGATATGGCCTGTTATGTTAGAATTAGGTTAAATTATAGTGGGTTAACAACGTTAAGACATAGAGTTTATTTAAAGAGTAATATGTTTTACAGTTAGAAGTATATTAGAGAGATGAGTGAAGCACATCTCTCACTGAGTAATGTAAAAGACAGACTGCCTTAAGAATTGACATACGATACTATTTAAGACGCACCGGAACTGTGATCGGACTTTAACCCTTAAGTCCGTTTCTCATAAAAGTAATACATTGTTATTTAAACAATAGGTAATTAATATAGCTCAGCTAATCTAACAGGAAGTTAACATTAAACATATATAAGAGTGTGTAATACATTTAAACTAAAATTTCAACACTCCTCCTCACACGACATTATATATTTTTCATGCCTATTAATTCAACTAATTTAGTAAATCTATCAGTAGGCAGAGGTTTGGTAAATATGTCAGCAAGCATAATTTCACTGGGGCAATAAACAAGTTTAATTATGTTTGAAGCAAGAAGATCTCTAATGTAATGAAATTTAATATCAATGTGTTTCGATCTAGGATGATTCTTAGTATTTTTAGCAATACAAATTGCTGACTGATTATCCTCAAACAAAACGATAGGATTCTTATTAGGTACTTTAAGATCTAATAGTAATTTATTTAGAAATACAGCTTCTTGGGAGGCACCAGAGAGGGAAACATATTCAGCTTCAGCCGTTGATAAAGCAACACATGACTGTTTCACAGAGCGCCAAGAAATAATGGAATTATTTAACATAAAGCATTGGCCGGAAGTACTTTTCCTATCAACTCTGTTACCTGCCCAGTCGGCATCAGAATAACCTATCAAATCAGAATCTTCATTACCATATGTAATGCCAAGATCTGGTGTGCCCTTTAGATATCTAAATATTCTCTTAATTGCAGACCAGTGCTTAGTGTTTGGATTGGAACAAAATTTAGAGACATTTCCAACTGCATAAGTTATGTCAGGCCTAGTTTTAGTAGATAGATAAAGTAAAGCACCTACAGCTGACTGATATTTAGTTTTATCTACTAGTTCACAATCATCAGTAGTTGGTTCCAAATGAGAATTAACATCAGCAGGATTGGATACTGGTTTACCATTATTGAATTCAAATCTATCTAATAACTCGTTGACAAATAAAGATTGATTTAATGATATTTTATTTTCGTCTTGTACGACTTTTATGCCTAAGAAATAGGATAATTTTCCTAAGTCTTTCATCTCAAATTTAGCACTTAAATCAGTCTTGATTTTAGTCAGGTCATCATAGTTCTTACATGCTACAATAATATCATCTACATACACAGAAATGAAGCATGGTGAGTCATTGATTACTTTAACATAAATACATGAGTCACAAGAGGACTGAATAAATCCTAAGGATTCAAGATATGCATCCAAAGAATCATTCCAACATTTGGGTGATTGTTTTAAACCATACATAGATTTGTTAAGTTTGCACACTAAATCTTCTTTTCCTGGTAGAACATAGCCTGGAGGCTGTTTAATATAAACGTTTTCTTTAAGATCCCCATTTAAAAAGGCAGAATTGACATCCAAGTGATGTACAAATAATTTTTGTTTAGCAGCTAACGATAACATGGTTCGCACCGATTCAAATCTAACTACAGGAGCAAAAATTTCATCATAGTCGATTCCAGGTCTCTGTAAGAAACCCTGAGCGACTAATCTAGCTTTATATGAAGCCACTCTACCATCAGATCCCTTTTTCTTTTTAAACACCCATTTAGATTTAATGATGTTTAAGTCTGAGGTAGGTTTTACGAGTTCAAAACCCTTATGTTTCTCAAAAGCATTTAATTCCATCTCCATGGCAAGTTTCCATTTAGAGGATTCAGAACCGCTATTAAGAGCCTCAGATACCGACCTAGGTTCGATATTGATATTCCCATTGACTAATAAACCCTCCTCCTCAAACTGATCAAGGCTATAATCCCAACTACCGTATCTAACAGGAGCTCGACGCGTTCTAGACGATCGTCTATTTTACAGTTCAGGAAGATCCTCATCTGGTCTGATAGCTGGTACAGGTTGCGCCTCAGGTGCAACTGGAGGATTATTGTCAGGAGTTTGAATCTCAGGCCCTGCAGGTTCTGAATCTTCTGAAGGGAACACCAGTGGATAGGTAGGGGTCTCAATCAGTTGAGTGGTCTCAATCTTAGATGAAACTGATTCATCAAAGGTTACATTCGTTTACATCATTTGGCTGATTTTGAGTTCTGTTAGTTTGAGAATACCGTTTAAATTTAAAGCAGTCTTTCTTCACGTGGCCTAATTTCTTACAAAAATGACACTTAATTGACTGTTTATTTACTGCTGCATCAATCTGTGTATTTGATAATGCCAAACCATCATTGGATTTAATACTCAACTTTTCAGTTTCTCTCCGGAGTGTGTCAGCTACGGTATTCCAGTTAGGAATGTTTGACTGTGCTTCAAGTGCAGTAACTAACACTTCAAACTGCTCTGGTAAGGATGATAATAGACAAATAACTTTATCCTCTTCACTGACCGCTTGATCCAACAAGGCCAGCTCTTGAAAAACTTCAGTTAGTTCTTTCAAATGGGAGTTGAGTAGTTCAGGAGATTTCAATTTCAAATTGTAGAGTTTCTTCTTCAGACGAAATTTGTTCGCCCACGTGTTTTTCTGAAACGTTTCTTGAAGGGTGGTCCAGACATCGCGTGGATCCGTGGGTTGGCCAACTATGTACAATTGATCCGGTGAAATAGATAGTACTATATCTGCCAACGCTTTATTCTTCTTAGTTTCATAGTCATCCTTAATCTCAGTTGAAGAGGAATCTGGTGGAACTGGTTTAGATCCATCAGCTATACCCATCAGTTTCTCTCTTAAGAGGTACATCTTCATTTGTACGCTCCATGTAGGGTAATTATTTCCGTCTAGGGGAACAATCCCCGGTAACTTATTTGAAGACATGTTTTCAAGTATTTTTTGTCATTCAATACTTAACAAACATAAACAAACAAAACAGTTAAATTGATTTACTGTTTAACTTAATTGATATTTAATCAGGAATAATTATTCTAATTCATAAGAATAACTTCACAGTATATAATTATTAATATTCAAATTGGAACAGCAACACAAGTCTTAGTTCGCAAGAACCTTTTGTTGAAAGACTGTTTACCAAAGGATAAGGTCACAGATTTAAAGGTAATTTGTGACCTCTCTTGACAACTCTTCCGCAAAGAATAATGAATAATTATACGAGACAAACAAGTACAGCCGAGACATCAGTCAATATTATTGACCTCAATAGCGGATTAGCAAGATATGCTTACACAAACGTTCGTGCGTATATGTGTCATTCAGTTTAACACTTTTTCACTGTACTTATTGTCACTTGATTACTCAAATATATTTCTAAGTGTTTTTAAACATAATTTGATTTATAAACTCTTATCGTTCTGGGCCCATAACCTGTTAGAATTAGGTTAAATTATAGTGGGTTAACAACGTTAAGACATAGAGTGTATTTAAAGAGTAATATGTTTTACAGTTAGAAGTATATTAGAGAGATGAGTGAAGCACATCTCTCACTGAGTAATGTAAAAGACAGACTGCCTTAAGAATTGACATACGATACTATTTAAGACGCACCGGAACTGTGATCGGACTTTAACCCTTAAGTCCGTTTCTCATAAAAGTAATACATTGTTATTTAAACAATAGGTAATTAATATAGCTCAGCTAATCTAACAGGAAGTTAACATTAAACATATATAAGAGTGTGTAATACATTTAAACTAAAATTCCAACATGTTATTCCAAGCAGAGGTCAAACCTCCTAATTATGATAAGTTTTTAGTTACTGAAATTAATATAAATTGAAATAGGTAGCATCTAGATTTAGGTGATCCTTATAAGATACGTCCGTTAGAGAGGCACCATTTATTTTTTAATGGTGAACTCTGCTGCCTATATCATTTTGATTTTAACTTAATTACAGTTGAAAAATCTAATTTGATTACAGAGTTAGGAATAGTTATATAAAATATGTTATATATTAGCTGCAAGTTACAAATTATCGGATGGTTCCAATTCTTCGATCAAAATACAAATAAGTATAAAATTAAAATTATTTAACTTAAAATATATACATTTTCTGGTAATATCAAAGATGTAAAACCGTCCAATAATCCGCAACTTACCCTATCGCAGAAAGTAATCGAGATCTAAGAGGTATTAGCATGTATGACCGAAATGGTTAACATGCAAGGAGAAATATGCCCTCACGGCCTCTTACTATTATTATTATTATCAAAGAGGTATATGGTATCACTATTTTATTTCAAATATTATTCAAATATCATACAATAAATAAACATCACAGACTCATTTTTTCGTCCACCATCACGGAGTGATTGAAATGGGGATAATTAAATCTAGCATAAATAAAATAATGAATATAAACTTTTAAAAGATATATGAAACAGAACTATATTAGGTCTATATAGCAAAAAACTATGGTAATGGGTGAGAGATGGGGGCGAGGGCGGAGGGGGGTGTTTGTGAAACCTCGCGTACCCCTCAATTCTCCCCTATCTCATTGGGTTAACTTATATTGATGCCTAACATTGTTACTATTATCGTCGATTAGGTTATTCATATTTCTAAAATTTCTTATATTCAGTACATTATACAGTATACTGAATAATTCACCTGAGTCCCGCAACATATTGATGAAAGATACTGACAGAGTACTATCTGTGGGGATATGGAAATGTCATGGCATTTCCTATCTTAAATTATAAACGAGGATGATTTCAAGTTTCGAGAATAATTATGATATATAAGTGTGATTTCATTCGGACACCCACATATAGATGTTTCAATAATACCAACCAAAATGTCCCAAACTTTCCTATCGCTATAAGTAGTTCAGGCTTATTAGTACTTCCATGAGTTCAGGTAAATAATTATTAGTAATTATTTATTTGGCTTTAACATTCTTATACTTATTTGATATTAAGTGACCAAAAGAAAATAGTGAAAATACTGTAATTATTACTGAAGAACGCAAATCAATAATTATAATCAATTTTAAAAGAAATGTAAAGCTAATTGTAAAACAGTAAGATTTAATGCCACCAACCATCTATACCTTCAAAGATAATTCACTAATTGGTATCTTAATAGAAATTAATTGGCATCTTTTCTCAATACTACGAAAAGGTGGAGCTTATCCTATGCAACGTTGTCAAATCTCAAAATTTTGACTGAAAACTCCACGGTTTTTGCATCTAAAATTTAAAGTGACCTCGTTTATTTTTTCCCTGCTAATACCTAGGTAGTATCTATAATAATTAGGCTATTATTTATTTTTTTATTAATTAATGTGTCGTGGTGTTATACCTAGGTATTATTGATACCTATTAGCTAATATAAAAATGTAGATAGGATACCTACCTACATTATTAGTTATTACATTATTTACATAATAGTTTTTTCTTATGATCGAAGATGTGGAACTGACTAATTATTCGTAACAGGTAGCTAGCTATGGAAATTCATGATTATACGTTTTTTGATTTTGTAATTTGAGTGGTAATTAGATCCTAATTGACTCGCTTCTGGTATCAGTTTAAAAAAAGCATGAAGGTATTATTGATATTATTTAATAATAATAAAGCTACAGCTTATGCAATTGTAAATTGTAATAACATTACTCCTCTTTTTCATTGTCAAGATGCTTCAGAGATTCTTCATAGTGCAGCTCTTCTACCCTTAAATGACGAAAGGCGATGTTAATAGCAAATTGGGTTCTTTTCACTGATATACCTTTACATCAGAAAAATTCTTATTTTTGCATTTCAAAAATCTTCTCAAGGAAGCACAAACAGTACCGTCTTCATTGAAAAAGCTAGGTGAGTATTATAGATAGCAGTTATAATCTTATGAATGAATCATTAATAATATATAGCTAGTTAATAAGCAATAACTGAAAAATATAATTGAAATCTAAGACAAAGTTCAATCTCTCAGTTTTTTTAGTAATATATTCACTATTCAGACACCAATTATTCATGGTTACTTGATGCAAAATATTCAAAAGCTAATTCTAATATGAATGCAATAATCTATGGATATATAGCTACCTTATTTCAATTTCAGAGCATTAATTTTTTTAACTAGGTAATAATATAGTTAAAGTATTTTCGATTTTTATTATATCTAATGCTATCTATATATTTGTAGCTGTTAAATCACGAATTTTTGCAGAATAATAGCTAAGCCAATTTCAATTCCAGATACTGTGAGACGGATATCTTATGGGACAATGGAAGCACAACTTCAGAGATCTATACTGTAGTCTGGAGTAGCGAAGGACAGGAAGAAAGGAAGAGGTGAAGAAGGAATATAATCGTGTCCCTTGTGATCCGAACTGTTGTATTTTCGATTATCAATAGTTTTTTTTTTTCATTTTTACCATGATAATCCTTTTTCAACGCTACATGCAGTTTCAAATGATAGCCACGATTCAACCACGAGATTTAAAAAATTGTGTTAGGTAGGCTCGTAGGATTCATTTACTATCACCTCTTTATTTTCCCCTTCCGCCAGTGAGTGCTGTCACTGGTGCTTGTCTCTTTTCATCACATTCATTCCTTGATAAGTGACTGTATTCACGGAGTAGCTTTTCTGCATCCATAAGCTTCGTCAGCCCCCAGGGGCTCTATCTGAAGCTGTCTGTGGTGAATGGAAGAGAAGGGGGGTGGCGTCCCTTGCGCCCCGAACTGTTGTAATTTGGATTATGGATTTTCTTTCTTCATGCTTATCATTTATTTTAACGCTACTGGCAATTTTAGAGGATAGCGCTAGGGCTTTGCTCATCGCTACGAGGTCTTATATTTTTGTGGTTGGTAGGCTCGTGGCTTCATTTACTATCACCTTTTCATTTTCCTCTTCCATCTATGAGTGCAGCCATTGGTGCTTGTGTCCCGTTTCGTCACATTCCTTGGTGAGTGACTGCATTCACGGAGTAACTTTTCTGCATTCATGAGCATTGTCACCGACGGTGGTAAGTGACTTCGTTCATGGAGCCACTTTCCTCTATGACTGCTTCTTCCAGTCCCTTGTATTTAATTTCCTTTTGACGTCAGCGATATGGCCTTTGGTTCTGAAGCAGACGTTAAACACATACTAAATTAATTAATTGTTTCAATAAGCTTTGCGGGGCTCTATCCTGAAGCTGTCTGGTGAATGGAAGAGAAGGGGTATTTGTTCATGAAACTACTTTCCAGTCACTTGTATTTATTTTCTCTTTAACATAAGCAATATGGTATTTGGATCCGAAGATGTCAATACTACTATAGGCTCCTTATTAATTTTTCATTTTATTGTTATAACTTAAAGCTGTAAGGTTTCTTTAATTTTTTTATATAACTTAACTTGATAGATAATGAAGACTGTGATATTTTTAAATAACTAGAAATTTGGTTTTGTTTATAAATACATTTAAAAATTAAATATTTATCCCTAAAATCAGTTCGTATCAATACCCTTTTTTTGGTAGGAGTGTTAATCAATATTAATTTATAATGAATAATGATCCATAAGAAAGAAAATTTTCACTATATTAATTAATTCTAAATTTCAATAGGATTGGGGAAAACATGATACCCATGTTGGTTCCACCTAGTACCCACGTTGAAATATCATGTAGTCATGTTGAAAACAGGTGGGGCCCACGTAGATTTAACATGGCTACCCAATATTGTCACCACACAGAACCAGTGTCCAAATGCCCACATAGACATCACATGGTTTTCCCACCTCTTTTCAGGTGGGCGTACCACGTAGTACCCACATGGGGCCAATCATTGTGGTTGCTTGAGAAGTGGGGTGGAATTTACCGGGGTGGAATATACCGGGTGTGGAATTCTATTCTGGAGTTTTTTCTCAAGTGATGATATGTGGTGTGGATTTTTGATTTTGACACAGATAGGTGTCAAAACCAGATTTATAAATAAATAAATGATACTAACCATTTTAAGAATACTGATATCGCTGAAATATATTATATATGAAAATTTATATTCTTTTGAATGAAGTTACATCAACTTCTGAATATGTAATTAATTATATATGCTACTAAATTATTTGTTCTGATTTTCCGACTACTGAGGTGCTTTTTCTCTCAATTAACAAGAATATATTATTTATAAAATTTAAAATTATTAGTGACATCTAACAAGGTTAATCTAGAGCTGCTGCTTATTATTATTTTTTCTTAATTCCAATCATTCTAAATACTATAAAGACAATTTAATTTCAATGCAACATAATTATGATATCATAATCATAGAAAAATTTTGTTCGATGTATTCCATACAGTTTTGGCGACTCCTCTGACAAATTGTAGTGATCCTGGGTTCACTGAACACGACAGTATGTGTCTTAAGATCAACCCCAAAAATAGTCCTCCAGGCTTCTGCACCGCCAGAAAAAATTGTCGACTCCTAGGGGCTGACATCGCATCTTTCGAGTCGCACGAAAAATTCAACTCATTCAGGAACTTCATGGAAGATAACGAACGTGAGCAATTATTCTTGAAAACTTTTTTGGGGAGCTGTAGAAACGAAGTGTGGTTACTTTTATTTCAGTGACTCACGATATCATTTTGTCTGGAAAAAGAATAATTATTTATTTATTAATAATATTCCAGATGAATTATAATTAATTCATCCGGAATATAAATCTCATGTGCACGCTATCAGCGGAGAGCCATTAATGTTGTTTGGTATCCGCACCACTCTGGTTCGCTTGTAGTGTGCCAGAGCTGGACATTTAGTACTTTAAATGTAATTAAGTACTTTAATGTAAGCAGAATTTAAATCGATCAAGTATTCTGTTCACAATTAATTATATAAGATATATTCACATTTCGCTTTTTTTCATTCTGAGAATCATAAGAAAATAAAGGCCCCATAATTGAGTAGGTATGTTCTTTCGTATATATATAGTACATACCTATTCAAATGCAGTGTTTTAAAATGAACAGTTCTCTAGATAGGAAATTTTTTATGATATATGAAAACTATTAGTAAGAAATACATAATTAGGTACTTGGATTCGTTATATGGATCCATTATCTTGGAATCAGCTTTGTTATTGTTTTGAATTTGTTGGATCTTGTAGCCTGTTGCACAAGGCGCTGTTACTTTGCTTGAAATTCAGAGGTGTATGTAGTAGAAAGAATGGAAACAGATCTTAAATTAAATACTATAATAAAATCATAGAACCAAATTTGGAATAGTTTGCAGTTTTATAATCAGTTACCTCAGTTCTAATGAATAGATAAATAAAAAAATAGAGTGGAGGGGACCTTGAAGGGGAGCGTACAGTGAAAAAAAATCCATTTTTTTTTCTTTTTTGGACTTAAATGTTCTTTATAGATTAGTCTACCATGATAAAAACGTTTCACAATTGTTTACGATGTTTTCCTATAGAATACCTTCTTTTCGGCGTCATTGAACTGTTCTAAAATGGAAATACTCTATTTCTAAAACGATATATTATTTTTTGTAAGCTAATGACTGATGGTTATGATGTGGGAAAAGGGAAATTGATCTCCAATGAACAAAAATCCCCCTTGGCAAATGACAATGACCGTACATGACAAATGACTTTATATAACCTTTACAGCCGCAAAAATCCCCAAAATATTAACTGCGTTTTCCCGCTAACAACATTTTTAGTAAATAATTTTTCAAACATATTTGATACCTCTCTTACAATATTCAATGAATTTTGATAAGGTTTGCGACAGGTTATTTTAAAAACTAGTGCCTTCATTTTCATTATACTAAAATTCACCTTTTGAATTATGAAAAGATATGAAATCATAAGAACTATAAAAAAAAATTTAAATAAAAAAACTTTTTTGCTAATTTTCTAATATCACCCAACTAATTCACAAATAATAAAGAAAAAGGAAAAATCATAGGAAATAATAAGTTATTAACCCAAAATAGCTAAGTTAAATGAACTCGCTTGTTCATTGAGCGATGGAGACTTTATGAAAGAATATAGATTCCAATAAACGAATATCACATTGGTTTGAAGTTTGCAAAATTTTGAAATTTTCTTCCTTAATTGGGTGATTAAGATCTATAGAATGATTACGAATTGAACTATATGGTTGGGAGCTATAAGGGAATTATTATTTCTATTCCCTTATGCTGAGAAATTCTCACCTTTAACTGCATCATGGTCTCACCAAAGTAAGTGGACTGGCTCTGTCCACATGAGTATTTATAAATGAGACCAGATGACAGTAAAGATGGGATTTTATCTTTATGAGGGAAAAATCTACCAATTGTGGTTGCATTTTTGAAAACAAAATTTAGTTTAATTTGGGGGTAAAATTTGTTGAGTAATGAGTTAAGTTATTGTTTACATTCAATGCTTGAATCAACCAAATAAGGAAATGATACGAAAATGTCAAATTTAGGAACAGTTAATTTAGGTTTAAGTGGAGTATGAACTGAATTTAAGAATTTAGAGACAAATATATCAAATAAATTTTGAGGATAACGATTACCAGAGAAAAAATTACGCAAGTGTGATGATTCGGCATCAAAATCTATATAATTCGAGCAAATCGCATACGCTCTTTGAACAAAACAAGTAATTAAATTAACTTTGTAAAATTTCGGTATGAAAGAATCAAATCTTACTCCCAATCCTGTGAATGTCTTTTTACGATAAACTTTATTGGAAATTAATGTCTACATCTAAAAAATTTAGGCAGTTATTTTTCTCAATGTCCGAAGTGAATTTAATAATAGAATGCTTCGTGTTCAAATAGTTATGAAATAGATTAATATGAGAATGATCAGAAAACAGTAAGAAGATATCATCTACATATCTACTATAAAATTTAATTTTAAATTCTAAGTGGAAATCATCTAGCCATCGTTGTTCATGAAAACATGAAAAGACATTCGCAAGAGTGGGACCAAGCGGATTTCCCATACCTACACCATCAAATTGGGAAAATAACTTACCATTGAAAAGGAAGAGGACATTCTTAACAGCGAGCTCAGGTAACTGCTTGAAGAAAAATGAAGATAAACTGGGAGACAACATTGTGTCCGAATAGAGCATTAACTCTGGCGCATTACCCTGCGTTCAAAATTGTCCGTCTCTCTGCCGGACAGCACAGAACGCTTGTTTGCCAACTTACCCGAGAGTTAATGCTATTCTAGGGTCATGCGCCAAACGCCGGGCGGCGAAGAACGCTCGTGTGCGGGGGCCCGTAGTGTGCAAAAGTAGCAATTTCGATGGTTTCATCCAAAGGTATATTGGTGAACAAAGATTTGATGTCAAAACTAGCCATGTATAATGAGTTTGAATTCCTGATTTTAGTAATTTCTTGAACAAAAGAGAATGAGTCCTGAACCGTATATTGATTGGTGGTGATGGGATTTAGGAGAGGTAGAAGAAAATCAAATCTCTGGCAACAAAACTGGAACACTGTATATTGTGTATAAGTTTAGTCGAACCCTTAAAATTATTTTCTTTTTGTTTAAAATTAGTCAAAATTAGGATATTGATAATGAATATTGAATTATTCGAAAGCTCTAGAAAAATAAAAGGATGGAAACTTTTTTTGTCGTCTCACTCGCTCTTCATTTCATTAATTTACTAAGAATTCAATTCTACATATCATATCAAAGTTTCAGCGACATTGGACGTTAAATATAGATGACGGTCCAGAATCTGTAAGTTCCATTAAGTACTTGAATGTACTTAAGCACATTTTAAAATTTATTTCTAATATACACTCAGATACTATATGTATATTTTTGTTAAATGAATGGTCTAATTAAGGATTATTATGACCCTTATCTCCAATGAAGACTAATCTTTCGGAAGTGTTGCCTGATAGAGAAGACTTCATCGGCGTCTGTGTCAGTGAATCTAGAGAGAAAAGTTTCTCAACAGGAGCGGAAGATGGAATTATTGTAGTATTGTACTGTACCACAAAAATAATTTCTTCATCAATGGATGATTGTTCCATCCTCAACAATCATTAAATATACAATATTAATAAACAACAATAAGAACTCCCGAAACAATAATAATTTTGTTCCCTAGGATGCGTTTGACACAGTTTCGCATATTCCTGTTACAGAGACTGGTTTACGTAATACAACAAAACCTCGTAGTTGACCAGAGTCTCGTTCCAAGTAGGCTTGGTCTGGTAGGAAACTGACTAGTAGTTTTGTACTAGGCCAACAACGTTTTTGGCATAGAAAATAAGCGGTGACTATGCTAATTCGATAACTCTATTTGTTTATCGAGAATTTAATGACGAATAGAATAATAATTTTGAGGGGAAATAATGATAATTATAATGATAAATTTATCGAGATCTAAAAATATACAGATTAATCAAGTTTACAAAAGAAAGTTAAACAATATTAATTTATGCATCTGTATATCAATAAAAAATCAAGCCCTGTTAGACCATACTTGGTCTAACATTTAAAATAATCATTTAAGAACGAGATATACTACATAATTACTTTGTTTGAATTACAATAAATATAATATTTTTGCTAAGATAAACTAAATATGGTGAAACCAAATGAATTTCACATGTTTTTAAACATAAATATTTGCTTTGATAATTTTAACTATTTAATAATTATTTTAGTAGAACATTGGATGAATTATATGTTGAATACTCAAGACTTAATGGTGAAGATATTTTCTGATTGACACATTTTAGATGATTTAACCTCTCACTGTGTGACCTCATTGAAGAATTTATAGTTTCATATGTGTACCTACTGTGGTTTTTTAGATCCAACACTTAGTTTGAGAGTCACTGCATTTATTTTCTTGTTCGCATTTAAACTTTGCAATATCAATGTTTTTCATACCATTAAGGAATTTCTTCAAAATATTGAGTTTAATTTCAATGAAAATCCTTTTTTTTAGTTGCACCTGTAACTGCTCCAGGAGCTTTATTTTTTGCTTTAGAAGACATTATTAATAGGGTTCAGAACAAATAAACAAATTAAATGAAAAGCAATGCAATGAAACACAGATAAACATAATGATAAACATAATGAACAGGCAGCATGAAGCCGGAGCTTTTTTTGAACAACTGTTACTGCAATCTACCAGTTTAAGAAATTTGTATAGTAATCACTGCATCTAGTTTTCTTTAATTCTTCTCATCTATTTTTAGCATAGACTCTGCCATGAGCAAAATGTTAAACATTTACTCACGTTTTATTTAAAATAATAGTAAATAATGACTAATCTTTCAATCTCTCCTGAGAGCTTGGGTAAAAATTAAAACTACTTCTTGTTGAGTTCTTCATCCTACAAAAAATGCATCAACCAAGGAGTCTTCTATATTCTTAAATCAGTAAATAATGAGTAAAACATACTCGAAGAGAGATTTATGTCGAAAATATTATTTCAATTATTACTCTTTATAATACTTTCACCAAAATATCTTTCAGGTGACAAAAATAGTGTTTTGTCTAGTACGAGGTTTTAACTGGTACAGTTTCAAAAAAATTTTGGTCTTATACAGGGGTGGGCAAATGCAGTTCTCAGTGCTATTCTGGCCATCAGCGTGGCACTCGTGCCCACCCGGGAAACGGTGCTTTATTTTCTTCCAAAGAAAATTTAGAATTTTTAGCCCTGACTGCTCTATAAATTAAAAGGATAATATAGAAGAGTATGGTCAACTAATTTGTAACAGTATATTTGTAATGCCTTGATACTTTGATAGCAAATTTTATCTGTTAATAGGGTATTTTTTGTTTATTGTTACAATAGTGCCGGTGTTTAATTTATTTACCTCTGTCTTTTTTATCTAGATCAGTTAGTTTTATATCTTTCATATGCTTGTCTTGGGACATTCAAACACTTTGGTAAAAATTTATGAAATCATTTTTAATTTCCTTTTTTAATAAGTTAGGTAGCCATTGTAAATTTTCTTGTGAATTTATGAGTTACTTATTATTGGTTATGCAAGATAGATTATTTTTGTTTTTATTGTGAATTATTTTCACATGAAGAAAATATTATTATATATCATTTATTAATTCTTTTTAATGCAAATAATAAATCTACTACCAATATTTATACGCAAAATATGTACCGTTGTTCATGTACGTACTTCAATTAAATCTATCATCTTATTATATAATTACTCAGTATCCCCAGCAATTTAGCAAACGAAAAGAAAATTGGCACTGAGATTCCATCTTTGAAAAACACAATGTGTGCCCACTCCTGGTATAATAGGAGGTTTGTCTACTAGGAGGCTGGTCTACTACGTGGTTTTGCTGTAATATATTCTTCACAAAATCTCTTCTTTCTCATTTGATCCCAAGTTGCAATGATTATGACCCACCTCAACTTGAAATAAGGATGAGTTACATATACAAAAATTACCTAATATATTGCTAGCTCATTTTCCATGTTGAGGAAAATTTTAAAATTTATTTTGGAAATCTTGAGATATGGCATAGATGATAGCCGATTGGCCTACTTTAATGCCCTCTCCCTGTGTACCCAATTTGCAAATTTGGATTCTCTGGTAAGTGCCATAAAAAAATGTCCTCGTCATCTTGATGACGATCAATCGTGTTTGCAATAATTGATGCCAGAACATCAACATATTCAACAATGATCTTCAATTTAGTAGATTTGACCACGATCATTGAGTCATATAATGAGTTCCTACGAGTAGGACATTGTAGATGTAGCTGCCACTCAATTACGTTATTTAAAAGCGGATTTTGGTTTTCCACTTTTGTTCCAGAGATCTGAGCATTTCCCCATAGATAAATTATTAATTAAATAAAACCTTTTAGAGCATTCTTTAGAACTGAGAGATGCCACGGTGTATGCTATCATCAATGAATAGATTACAACATATACAAGTTCTAACACGTTGAATTTTGCCTTATCTTGATACAGCAATACCTCGTAGTAGACCATCCTCCTGGTAGACAAACCTTCTATTAGACCAAATTTTTTTTGAAACTTTACTGTAAAAAACCTCGTACTAGACAAAACACAATTTTGTCACCTGACAATTATTTTAGTGTAAATATTACAAGGATTTATAATTACAATACTATTTTAAAGAGGAATTTCTAACTTGAATGATACATTATATTTATTTATGCTGTTTTTAGGATCGAAAATAATTCAGTGAAGACTATTCTAATTCCATAAAATGATAATTTAATTGCAAAAATTATTATATTCATTTCAATTGAAACAAAAAAAACATACTGTTTCTAAATGTGTTTCCCTTCAAAATTAGTATGTTAGTCACCATTAATTTGGCATTAAAGTTATCATAAACCAATAGAGCTATCGAAATATTAAAGTCTTTTAGAGAAAACGATGTTGGCCTAGTAGGAAATTACTGAAGTGAGTTTCCTACTAGAACCAATAAACTTGGAATGCAACTCTGGTCTACTACACAGAGAAAAAAGTTTACTCATATTTAATGGGTCAACAATTTATGCTTTGAATCAATTTATTACGTGAGTTGGTTGGACTTTATTCATGTTTTCATGTGTGTCAAAACAACTATGACGTGTGTGTCACCAAACATTAGTTAATTCAAATCATTTTATGGATTGAATCAACTTACTATGAGAGTTGGAGTTACATTTTGAGAGTTTTGAACATATGTTAAAACAACTAGGACATAGTGTGTTGAAGTAACTCACAAAGATTGTCAATTCAATGTATCTGGTGTATGAATTAACTTACTATGAGAGTTGACGCTACTTTTTTAAGTTTAGGTGCGAGTTAAATCAACTATGACATAGTGTGTTATAGTAACCCACAAAGACTGTTAATCCAATGTATTCTGCAGTGTATGAATTAACTTACTATGAGAGTTGGCGCTACTCTTTTGTAAGTTTAGGTAAGAGTTAAAACAACTATGACATAGTGTGATAATGTAACCCACAAAGACTGTTAATCTTATTTATCTGGTGTATAAATTAACTTACTATGAGAGTTAGTGCTACTTTTTTTTTAAGTTTGGGTGTGAGTTCAATCAAATGAGTAAGTGGCAACTTATGCTTTCATCAAAGCTAATTTATTCGCATAACACTTTTCAGTTCAAATCTTGTTTCAAGTGTGTTACGTGTTGAATGTGAACGCTCCTCAATACCATTTTAGTTCAAGTGCAAACAATAGCGTTATATGCATTAAATAGTATTATCGCTGCCGATCGATTATTAATTATTAATTAATTCCATTAATAAATTGATAAATGTCTGCCTAAATATTCTAAAATATTGGTGATTGATAGTTTGGTGGCTTTATATAGGTAGTTATTTGAAGAGCTGATTATCAGTATATAACTATTCATAATAATAAATTTTGATTACTGCCTTCCAGTTTGTAAACTGATATCCAAACTAATTTTCCTATATTATTATTATATGTTATTATAGGCAGTTACTGCGCTGTCCTCAGAATAGGGTAAGTTCCAAATTAGCAGGCGATTTCTAATTTTCGGTCACGTATGAAATATAGTATATAGCTACCTAATAGCTAATTAAAATAACAGTTAATTTAATATAGTTTTTCTTACGCGACCGAAAATGTGGAGCCGTCCGATATTTCGGAACTTATCCCAGTATCTTGAGTAAAGTGGTCTGATAATCTATATATTTTAAAACTAGTTGGTGTACCTATAGGTAGGGTTACACAGCCAAATTCGGTTCTTTAATTTCTAATTGTGACCCTATTAAGAGAGTCTCAAAATCATTCTGAAATTAGTTTAGCTATATACTGAATTGTTGAACATCATAATTTAAGCTCAATTTATGATAGGTTCTATTCATTTCACGAGTGCCTTGAAGTCATGATGGTTATTAATGTTTCTGAGATAAGAGGCCGCAGTTAGTTAAAGTGCCGCAATTTACCTACTTGACCCTAGTTTTCTATGACTGGGAGAACTCCATCCAGGGAGATAGTCGGAGGAGAACACCGTCCAGGGATTTAGCAGGGTGAGAACACTCCAACCAGAGGTGAGCCTTTTGATATATTATACTTTCTTGGTATTTAATTAAAGTCTACATTATGAGTGTATAATGAACAAAATTATGAGGATTAGCTAGAAAAATCCATTGCATTTATTAGAGCTAAATTTATACTGCATCTGAAGATTTATAATTAGTTTAACATTTTATATAAATAATTTACCTATATGAAAGAATTCTCAGTTAATAATTCTTTTCATTTCTTTATTAATATATGGTTTTCTATATTTTATGAATCTACTTTCAGATCTTGATGAAGAATTGATGAAGTAGATCAACGTCATCAACTATCGGAGTCCTCTTCAATTCCTTTGAATGGTTCAGGAACAATTATGCTAGGTCAAAGTAAGTATTTGAAAATATTAGATGATTTTTAAATATGTATTTGCAATATGATTAGCTCTTACTTTTTCATATGCTTTTAGGGATTCCAGACATGAAAAGAATATCGAACCTGTCGCTATCTCATCACAAAAGGAAAAAGAGTAGGTGATGTTATTGATAATGTATATGAACGATACTGTGAATTTCTATTCAATATATATTAATATACGAATCCCTTATTTCAGGAATTGGCAACCTACAGTCGTGAAAGAAAGTGACGAGAATTCAAATTGTACTTCTATATAATAAATCTAAAACTTAAATGTTTATATTTCGTTTTCAATTTGACCTTGGTAATTCTATTAGCATATTTCAATAGCAGTGCCTATGAGTAAGATGAATTGCACTAAAATATGGTTTAGAAGATAAAGGCTTTATCATTAATTTATTATTCATTAAGTTATAGTACAATTGCAGCATATCAAAGATTTATCAACTTTTGTAATCTAGCCTGGTTAATTAATTACGTAAAGTTATTTATGTCATCTAACTACTTATTTATAAACTGACCTGATGAGATTACTTATTCAATCTAATCTATTAATTCACAACTGATAACCATATATCAATTCACCGGATCGAAAACATTTCAAAAAGCAAGGATAGGTCTAGGTGATCAATTATTTTTTTAAATTAAAATAGTATGCATATCACAGAAGCAAAAGTAGAAAATAAATGAACATGTTAGATTTGGTCCTAGAAAATAAATAGTCTAATCTAATTGATACCGGGACCTAACTCGAGATTATAATTTAATAGAGTAAATATAGTGACTGAAAAAGTCTTGTAAAAAGTCTGGCTACTGCTAACCAGACCGATATTTCAACCTACACTATAATAGTTGATATACATTTACTTAGTTTACAAGTAGTTGATATAACCAACACGATAAGATGATATAACCTACACGAGTAGTTGATATAACCTAACCGAGTAGTTGATATCACCTATACGAGTAGTTAATGTAACCTACACGAGTAGTTGGTATAACCTACACGAGTAGTTGGTATAACCTACACGAGTAGTTGGTATAACCTACACGAGTAGTTGGTATAACCTACACGATTAGTTGATATAACCAACACATGTAGTTGATATAACCTAACCGAGTAGTTGATATAACCTACATGAGTAGTTGATATCACCTATACGAGTAGTTAATGTAACCTACACGAGTAGTTGGTATAACCTACACGAGTAGTTGGTATAACCTACACGAGTAGTTGGTATAACACATAGGAGTGATTGGAGAAACATACACAAGTAGTTAATGTAACCTTGTTCTGTAGTTGTTTTAACCATTACATATAATTGTTTCAACCATCACGAGCAGTTTTGACTATCACAGGTAGTTGTTGTGACCATCGGGAATTAAAAATAATCAACTCACATATGTGTTGTTTTAACCAACGTCAATTTAACTCATATTAAATAGTACCTGCAACTCACCACGTAGGTAGGCGCACAGATAAACCATAAAATTTAGTCAAAACAAATCAAATATGATTTGAATCAACTAATCCTTTCTCTGTGTGTACGAGGTTTTGCTGTAGCACTTAAATAAAAGTGCTTCAGTACTACCAAAAGTACTTAAGTACTCTTATTATGTACTTGTTAATTAAAATATTTACGTACGTACTTAAGTACTTTAGTATTTAAGTACTGCCCAGCTTGGTAGTGTGCACGTACCCGTAAGCTGATAAGCCGCTACCAAACATACAGCACCATTTCTATCGACATCTATTTATAGTTGAGCTAATTTTCTCGATGATATATAGATTAATTTCTAAGTAGGATAGCTTCTACATTGAAACATTTAGGAATTCGATTTACAATATCAAATATTTAATAAGTATCCTACTCGAACATTAATAGTTGTACCTTATTATTGCCAATTATAACCAAAAATGGCTGCTCACTCAGTAAACTACCAAGTAATAGCGATAATTTGTATTTAATATATTGATTAGAGCATTTATATGAGTAACGTTACTATGAATCGTATTTGTTTATCAGTTTCAGAAGAGAAGTACTACCTCGGTCTTGTCATGTCAAAAAAGATGAACGGAAATAGATCTTTTACGATCGTAGTCCTGGATAACCTTACCTCGATGACTGGAGAGGAACTGATCCAAACGGAATAACACCTGATGAAGTATGCGCACGAGCAATCGATGGGTACCGATTCAAAATGGGTGACATGAATTGTGGTGAAGACATTGGATCGGTGTGCCGAGTATACCCCTAACCTAAATACGAACGACTTTTCTAAAGCACAATTATTGATTACGCATATAAAGTGGTAGAAAATAAGTATAAGACATCCCCTAAAAATGTTAATAACTTTTAAATGGGGCCAATTTAACCGTCAACATTTGAGTGTAGCTTATATGTTGCATGAATATGCAACATATATGGAATAAATTTTTTAACTCACTTGTAACTGAGTATAACAGTGAGCTAAATGAAATATTTAACTGGCTAATAAGGAACAGACTTACTCTTAATACAATTAAGACGGTTGCCATTGTATTTTCTAATCGTATGCATAATGTAGACTTTCAGAATAAAATCATGTTTAATCGTGTTCCCCTTGAATATTCATACGAAACTAAATATCTAGGAGTTATTATTGATGGTTCACTATCCTTTGGTAGCTATATACGGTCAGTTTGTGGTAAAGTCTCAAAAAACGTTGGAGCATTAGATAGATTGTCTGACTTTTTACCGGAAAGTGTTCTGTGTCGGTTATATTACGCATTTATCTATTTCTACCTTATTTACTGTAACCGTGTGTGGGGAGGAGCAGCTAATGTGCATTTAAATAAATTATTGCTTCTTCAAAAGAAGGCTGTTAGGATTATTACTAATAGTAATTATCTTGACCATACTGAGACACTATTTTTGAGAACTAATATTATGAAAATTGTAGACATATTCAAATTCCAATGCTGTTTGGTATTTGAATATGTTGGTTAAAGCTATCGGTATCTCACAGAGTTTAATTTATATTGTGCCTAATTTATTCAATAAAATACCATATCATTTGAAACTGATTAAAGGTAGAAATAAATTCTCACAAGGATTGAGAAATCACCTAATGTCTAATATATCTGCAATAGAACTGAAATGTTTTTTTTCTTTTTATTATGTAATGTCACCTTATTTTAGAAGTATACTAAACTGCGTCCATCGCTTTATTGCAGATCACTATTTTGTGAATAATTTTATTAATATTGATCGTACAGTAGTGAAACTTTGGTCACTGGAAGATTGCTTCTATGTTAGTATCTTGCTAAAATATTTTTTGAATCCATGAGAAAATTGGAAAGTTATGAACGTTTATGTATTTTGAAGGCACTTTAACTGTCCATCGCTTTATTGCAGCTCTGTGAAAAGACCAAAAATTGGGCGATTAACTTTTACTGAGAGGGTAAAAATTGTAACAAGTCCTGCAGAAGGGAGGACTCTTCTATATTTAGCTCTATAACTTGGAAGGGTTAAAAGAACATTAGTTTCTTTTGTGGAAAATCCCGACACAAACCCAAGGAAAGACGAGGGTACGAGAAAAATAATTTCCCCTCGAAATATGCAAAAAATACGCAGGAAGGTCATAAGGCAGCTAAATGACACTAGTGCCTCCATTTTTTGACAAGACCGTCATTACTCTTACGTCACAACAGTCCTGCATGCTGTAATGTCTCAAATGAAACGGTTAAAATGATCAATGGGGCTTAATACCAGAGAACAAGGCAATCAAGTCATGAGAGTCTCTCACTTGATGCCCAGAGATATGAGGAAAGAAGTTGTAACCATTCAAGCATGAGATTGTGCGAAGTAATGCAAGAAAATCCTCTTTTGCCAACAAGATAATTGCAAACTATCAGGCCAAAGGAACAAGTACTCAACAAAAGAGGCAGGATTGGATTGTTAGGTTTACACCCTCTGGTACTCGGAAAGGGCCAATTAACGTGTCACCAATGATGCCCGCTTAAAACATAAAGCCACAGCCTCATTGTTGACGACGAAACCAGTGTGGATAAACAGCTCCAGTAGGATCCAAACTTTAACCCATCCATCCAGGCAATCAAAGGTGGCTCTTTCCTCATCTGTTAAAAGAACAAGTAGGAGGTTTGTTTTCATGTAATTCTGTGTACATCTAATGCCTTTTTCCTTTTGGATCTTGTCCATAGGAGGCCTGGAAATGGGCTCCACGTTCTTTGTCGTCTCATTTAAGACACTGTTTGGACGAATAACCAATGACAGCCTTGTCGAAAATGGAGGCACTAGTGTTAGTTGGCTGCCTTATAACCTGCCTGGGTAGTTTTCACATATATCGAGGGGAAAAGCTTCTCCTCGTACCCTCATGTCTCCTTGGGTTGGTGTCAGGATCTTCCACAATAGAAACTATGTTTCTCTTATCCCTCCCAAATTCATTAGCTAAATATAGAAGAGTCCTCCTTTCTGCAGGACCTGCTACAATTTTTACCCTCTCGGTAGAAGTTAATCGCCCATTTTTTGGTCTTTTCACAGAGCTGCAATAAAGCGATGGACAGTTAAAATGCCTTCAAAATACATAAACGTTCATAACTTTCCAATTTTCTCATGGATTCAAAAAATATTTCAGCAAGATACTAACATAGAAGCAATCTTCAAGTGACCAAAGTTTCACTACTGTACGATCAATATTAGTAAAATTATTCACAAAATAGTGATTTGCAATAAAGCGATGATCGCAGTTTATGTTAGCTTTAGATACATATCTTTGCCTGAAAGATCTAAATAGGTCTAAATATTGCCTTGGTAACTGAATGTATTTGTTATCTTATTTTGAAACTCAGTATAATTTTTTATTTCCAATAAAGTCTTATTCTCATAACTTTATTAATCAATAAATAACAAAAATAAATAACAAATTTATTGTATTGAATATAAATTTGACTGGAAAGTAAACTAATAAATATTTATTTTGGGCAGTGGATTATAATATTGATAATCATCCGATGTCTTTATATTACTCTTCCGTTATACCATTAGAAGTTAGAGCGATATTATCACGATATATAATGAAGTAAGAACATTTTATCTAGATTATCACTATTGTGAAGTAATGAAACAAACCTTGTCAGTAATATCTAAAATTGGCAGACTGCACTGTTAATAGCGGTAAATTTGATCGTATACTATATCGTTATATATCAGATATCCAGATAATATACTCTGAATTTTTTATCAGAAATATCTGATGAAAAGCGATAAACTTTTTATTGATATATTCATAGAATAATTATCATTGTATGTAGATGATCTTTTTATCTTTGAACAATTGATGAATTTCGGAACAGAAAACACTGATATGCAACAGACATCAACATCGACCATCCAAAATTTAGACATTATTGACTGAAACCTATATTAACACATACCCATATTGACAGAAACCTATATTGACAGAAACTTATATTGACAGAAACCTATATTGACAGAAACTTATATTGACAGAAACCATTATTGACAGAAACCTATATTGACAGAAACCGTTATTGACAGAAACCTATATTGACAGAAACCTAGATTGACAGAAACCTATATTGACAGAAACCTATATTGTCAAAAACCTTTATTGACAGAAACCTATATTAACACATACCTATAAATTGACACATACCTATATTGAAAGAAAACCTATATTGTCAAAAACCCTTATTGACAGAAACCTATATTGACAGAAACCTATATTGACAGAAACCTATCCCAGCTAACCATATCCTCTCTGTCCCGAATGGGACAGAGGGGGACATCACTCGCTAGCGAGGGACAGAGAGGGACGGGGGATTTCAGACGTCTCCAGACGTCTGATATCCCACGTCTTTCCAACGTCTGAAATCCCACTTACGTCCCACGTCTTACACAAGCAGGATGTCCCTCTCTGTCCCACGCGGGATGTCCCTCTCTGTCCCACGCGGGATGTCCCTCTCTGTCCCACGTCTGTCCCACGCGGGATGTCCCTCTCTGTCCCTCGTCTGTTTTACGCGGGAAAAAGTACGCGTGATGTCCCTCTCTGTCCCACGTCTGTCCCACGCGGGATGTCCCTCTCTGTCCCACGCGGGATGTCCCTCTCTGTCCCACGTCTGTCCCACGAGGGATGTCCCTCTCTGTCCCACGCGGGATATCCCTCTCTGTCCCACGTCTGTCCCACGCGGGATGTCCCTTTCTGTCCCTCATCTGTTTTACGCGGGAAAAAGTTATACCAAAAAGGTATATCTATCTCAAGCTTTATTTACGTACCATAACTAGGTAGTTATTCATAAACAGATGTAGGTATCTAGGTAGGCAATGATGAATAATACTAGGTAGTAGGTAAGTAGGTACGGATTGATGAACACTACTTAGTAGGTATACTAGGTAGGTAGGTATTGGTAAACACTGGTAGGTATCTAGGTAGGTATTGGCATACAGTTATAGGTAACTAGGTAGGTATTGATGAATACTAGTAGGTAACTAAGACCTAGATTGGTATTTATATACAGTTGTAGGCAACTAGGTAGGCAATGTTAAACACAAGAAGGTAATTAATTTGGTATTAATAAGCAGATGTAGGCAACTAGGTAGGCATTGATAAACACCAGTAGGTAACTAGGTAGGTATTGACAAACAGTAATGTAGGTAACTAAGTAGGTACTGATAAATACTACGTAATAGGTAAGTAGTGATAACCACCAGTAGGTACAGATTGGTGGTTATCACTTGTAGGCTACTAGGTAGTTATAAATAAACTCTAGTAGGTAACTAGATAGGTATAAGGTAGTGATACCACCAGAAGGTAACTATAGGTAAGATTAATTAACAGTTATAGGTAAGTAGGTAGTTTATAACATTATTTAACATTATCAATACAAATATTAATGAATAACTGTATACACATTCTTTTCATTTACATTAAAAAATAAAAGATACCAAAATGTAGAATATTGAATTATAATTATTTAAAATAATTTAAGAAGCACGCAAGTTATCAAGTTGCATAAAGATCATTACAATACTACTTCTACCATGTCCAGGATAGCTGAGTGGTAGCGTCGCAGGCTTCAATAGTACATCACACTAGAGTCCAGAGTTGGATTCCCGAGATCACCACTACAATTTTTTCTCCATTTCTTCCCATTTAATTTGTATATAACAATATTTAATATTAAAATAATTGATATACAGCCAAATGTACATATACATTATACACTATATGCAATATAGTAAGAAATTGCAATAATGATTTGTATGATCTTTTTTATTTCTTATACATATTTATGTACCCCAATTAACCGAAGTAGTTTGATCCATAAGAGAGATATGTCCCCCTTGCAGAGGGGGACATCCGCTCTCTGTCCCACGTCTTGCAGAGAGGGACATCCGCACTCTGTCCCACGTCTTGCAGAGGGGGATATCCGCACTCTGTCCCACGTCTTGCAGAGGGGGACATCCACACTCTGTCCCACGTCTTGCAGAGGGGGATATTCCCACTCTGTCCCACGTCTTGAATACTCACTCTGTCCCACGTGGGTCCCACGTCTTATTTCCCTCTTCCCTCTATAGCGAGGGACATCTGCACTCTGTCCCACGTGGGTCCCACGTCTTGAATCCCTCTATAGCGAGGGACATCCACACTCTGTCCCACGTGGGTCCCACGTCTTGAAAACAGAGTGGGGTAAGACGTTGGACAGGTGGATGTCCCCCTCTGTCAGAGGGGGGCAAGACGTGGGATCACACGTCTTGCAGAGGGGGACCCCTGTGCAAATGAAGAGGGTCAGACGTCTGATGTCCCCCGCCCCACGTCTTAAATCCCTCTTTAGCGAGGGGTATCAGACGTCTTAAGACGTGGGACAAACAGCTTTTGGTTAGCTGGGATATTGACAGAAACCTATGTTGTCAAAAACCCTTATTGACAGAAACCTATATTGTCAAAAACCTATATTGACAGAAACTTATATTAACAGAAACCTATATTAACAGAAACCTATATTAACAGAAAGCTTTATAGACAGAAACCTATATTGACGGAAAACTATATTGGCAAAAACCTTTATTGACGGATGCCTATATTGGCGGAGAATTTACCTTTCTAATGGTAACGTACAAGGTTAAGAAAAGTATTAAATTTATACATCTGAAGCCATGTGAATGGGATATACGCAGATTACTTATTAATACCCATATATGGTATAGGTAGTATCAACATTTTGAGAAATGCTTATAGTAATATCGGGCAAAAAAGATTATATTATAATATTATCCTTAATATTCAGGGGTTAGTAGAATATAATGATGATATAGTCTACTAAGGAATGAGTAATTTATTCGATTACTCATTGAAACAATTTACTTAAAATATTCAAGAGGATTTTTACGTGTTACTAATTTCAAAATTTCAGTTTATTTTTATTTCAAAAATACATACTTTTTTTAGAATAGAAATTTAATTAATGAATTGTATATTATGCTATGCACCTATAAAATAATTATCATGACTACCAACGTTGCTTCAGAAACTAGAAAAATATTCGTTATTATATATTTCAAATAATAATTTTATATTAAATGCACATGATATTTACGAACCTAGATATGTAATCAAATATTCCATATTTCAAAGAGCTCTATTCATTTCCTTTGTTAAGAATAATTATTCATAGAATTGCTATAATTAGAGCATGGATTTCTAGTTCTTTAGCTATAAACGCTATTTTGACGATAGAAATATAAAGTTTTATAGCGCTTATAGCATAAATGTTATTTTGACTGTAAAAGCTATTTTGATTAGAAATTAAAAGATAAAACTAATAATTGTGTAACAAAATTTATGATAAATAATCCTTTTAAATGCGCATATATTTGTAACAGATAATTATATTATTGATAAATTTAAATTTAAATTATTATGCTTTTTTATTCTCTCTTTATAGTAATATTTCATAGAAAACATACGAGCATAATAATTAGTAAAAATAAATAAATGCTGGGTGAAATATGAGCTTCCACAAACTGGCGAAGGTAATTATACTGAATTGAAAAATGAATAATTCACTACTCAACACAGTATAATAATTATTCATTTTTCTATATAAATGGAATACTATATGAAGATATGCCCATTAAAATAAATATATGATTTTTATTTATTGTGTTTTGTGACCGATTAATTTCGCTCTTCTTGTAAAGAAGTTACTTTGAGCACGCACATTTCTGTACGTCATAGTTAGTTGAGTGTTCATGTTGTAAACACCAAACATGCCCAAAGTGAAACAGCCCGAAACTGTTTTGAAGTTGAAAGTAGTTGAAAGAAGCTTTTTTCTTACTTAGAGACTAAGCTTGACAGCTAAAAATATCAATAAAATGTTGGTAGTGTAATGAGGTATAATTTTTTCATCAAAAAGTAGCATAATTATTATATTGAGAATTATTGTTACTGTTTTAGAATTTAGTTTGTGCTGTTCTATTTGAGTTTCGTTGTTATATTTTCTTAGTTGGCTGTGACTTGAACAACATTAATTTTGGGTAAATTTAGTTTAATTTTCTTTCATTTTGTTATTATCTTGTAAAATATAAGTTACGTATAAATTAGGATACATAGGTTTTATTTACTATTTATTAAACTCATAGTCTTATGCATACGATATTATTCGTACACAAATGCCATGAATGTTGCGTAAGTTCTGTGATTAGTAATTAAAAATCAATTATTAACAAATGAACAAGAACGGCATAGTTACTATGGATTTTTTTTTTTCAAAAGTTTCTATAATGAGGATAATAGAAATTCTAGGATACACTAAGCTATTACTGTAAAACAACAATTATCTTTTTTTTGTAGAGCTATAAAAACTTTTTTATGGCGCTATTTCGACTACTTCCGTTAGAACTATAAAACTGGGCTCTAGTTATGATACACCACAAGTCCATATTTTACCTCAATGCAATTTAACAAAAGACAGCTAAATCGTGTTGAAAATCTAATTTTTTTTTATTTAATTTTATCGCATAATTTATTTCCATTAAAGCAACATTTTCGATTTCAGATTATAACTAACATTATTACTGTGTTGCTTGAAATGGTGACAGGACAAAAAAAATCCCCCGTACCATAAACCCTTCAGTCAAATACCTCCCGGACAAAAATTGCTGTTACGATTGCTGTTACTGTTTACCATGCGTTTTGGAAATATATTATTTGATACTACTTATAAGGAATAATGCAGACATTTTTTAATTATATATATTATACCTATTTGTTCATATAAAGGTTTAATTGGTTGCTATTGTGTACATTTTTTTTCAATGAAATTGAATATTCATATTTGTAGTTAAATATGAAAATTATCCTTATTTTTCTATTTAGGAATTTCAAAATTGTGCGCAGTGAAAAAATAATCAAATTAGCGTCGCAGAGAGGAAGGAAAGTTTTCAACTCCTCCCAAAAATTATATCAAATAAACATAGTTTAGACCCCAAAATTACTAGGGCAGAAACATACTGACGATAAGAAATCGGTAGAGTGTAACTACCTCCCACTAACGATCTGTTCTGACTATATCGTCAGTGCGAAAAGTCGCTCGAATACGCATGGATAATAATGAATGTGAAAATATCAAATGAAGGTTTTTAATTTGTTAAAATTTTATAATAGAATTAGTGAGAACTTGTGCGCCCGCACCAGCGGCTAGGTTAGTGAGCAAACTTTTGAGGCTTAGGTAACTAGGTTAGTGAGCAAACTTTTGAGGCTTAGGTAACTAGGTTAGTGAGCAAACTTTTGAGGCTTAGGTAACTAGGGTAGGGCTAAATGTTTGACCCACTTTTTTTTTTATTTGAGATATCAAAAGTGACCCGGTCCATTGAAAAGGTTCGCCACCCCTGGCATAGAAGGGTTTTGTCCAAGGGGTATTTGACTGGGGGGTTTATTGCACTGGGGCTTTCTGTCTGAGGGTTATTTTACACTAGGGGTTTCTGACCGCAGGGTTTTTTTGCACGGGGTTGTTGTCCTGTAATCTCTTAAAATATCTTTTGAAGATCTTGAAACAAAATATGAACCCATAGGAAAATTGAGCGGTGCATTAGTTTCGTACAATTTAACGAATTTCTCTATCTTCAAAATGCGCTGCACGTTTATACAGTTTTCAAAAATGCTGGGCAATGTCGAGATTGCGCAAGGCATGTATATATAGTGTATACTGTACGTATACGGTATGAAACAAGGGTGAATCTGATGTAGGAGATAAATATGATATCATAGCTATTCAGAATAACTTGGATATTGAAATAAATTGGTTGCCACTTCAGAATTCGTTGATTTCAAGTAATTTTTTTTATTTTATTCAATAATTTCAGTTGCTGAAGAGTTTGCTATTGCTCACATTGCTACAAAATTTAGCAAGTGAAGAATACAAATTTTATTAATATTAAAAATATGTTCAAACGTTGTTAATTTTAGCTTGAGTTAGTCAGTACAAGAAACTTGATAACGAATTCGTGCACATGACCCTTGCACAATCTCGAGATTGTCGCGCAATTTCAAGAGTTTAGACTCGCACTGCGCAAATTTGATAAATAAAACGGAACGCATACACTTTGATGATGTTCTGAATTATCTTGATGAGCAGTTACTACTTACTACATTATTCACGTGCGATGTTTAAGTTAGAATATCAGCCAATACATAATTTACGTCCATGTTATATTTCATAACTAGAGGACTCTAACAGTGCTCACTCTACCTACATTTATTTCCTTTATGATAATAAAAATAAAAAATTGGTTTCAGAAAGAAACTTCCCAGTGATGGAAATTTTTATTTTTTTCCAAGCCCTGAGATGTGAATTAAAAAATTAAGCTTAGCTGTGTAGCTAATTTCAAGTCTTTGCGCATCAAATGATACCAAAATAATCACAGTGAGTCAAAAATTGACGGAGGAGAAACATTTAGAAAATAAATCTCTGGGCATAGCGATGTTAAATCGTCTCCTAGATCCTCGGAATAAACCAAACACAACAATAATTAATATATATTTATTTCTTCATTTCATACTAGTAGTAATTTTCGATTATTGATGGTAACCATATTTGAATTTAATATTTATTGTATAAAATTAGTTCATGAATCATCAGCGAAAAATAAATTAATTTAACTGCCGTAATTATTAAAGAACAGAATCTGTAAAGAGATGAAGATTTTTTTCTTCTTGTTTCACTCTTTCGCTGTCGTCGTCAGCTCACTCTCTGAACAAGAATGGGTTGCAGCCGAGGTAGACATTTCGGCTTTAGAAAGTGTTACGTCAGCCCGCAAAGAAGTCCACGTAGTTCCCAGTTCCAGTGTATGTATTGGCTTGGCTACGATGTTAGGATGGGTTCATCTAGCTTGCTACTCTCCTTCAGACGGACGAGACTGCACTCTTTGGGATTGGAATGCTCTTGTACACGGAAATATAGTAAAAGATGGAATTACTGGTCCAACCGAATGCAAAGCCTGGAGATATGACGACGGTTAGTTGAAAAGTATTTGAAACAATGTGCTTGTACTTTGCTATAATAGAAGGCCGGAATTTCGGTCGGGGAAATTTCAGTCTCAGAACTAAAAATGGTCAGATAATAAATTTTCAACATAAGTGGGCGTTATGTAGTTTGCTGTATCCGTCAGTTTATTGTACTGCATACTTCATGATTGTTGAAGTATATGGCAGAGGTGCTCGGAGGGTGACACGCCCCCCTTTCACATATAACTGTTTAGTCTTTATTCAAACCAAAGACCGAAGGTTCCGAGACCGAATAAATTCAGGACCGAAGGTTCCAAGACCGAAAATTCGGAACCGAATTTTCCCCTTAAATGGATAGTAAAGTCATAATTTATCAATCGCCAAATTGGTTTCTGGTCGATCCAGAATATTTAATTATGTAATATTTGAATGCTCGTTTATTTTTCAAATGTTCATATAAAAAGTATATTATATAATTACAGACACCTAGTTGAAGAACTTACACTCAAAAGTTAGTATGTTTGTAGTTTTCATTTAATTTATGTATGCAGTAATCAAACTTAGCTTATGTCAAAATGGTGCAAAGATTATATAAATTCGAAGACAAGAAGGATAATTTAAAAAATAAAGCAATCTCTAAACTTGCACTACAATCTAGATAGAAACTTCTTTCAGTTGGTTTGTTTACAAGATGGCATTTCTATATAAAATGATATATTTCCCCTATGATATTTTATTGAACATTACAATTCCACACGAAAACTTTATTCTTACTAAGCAATCGCTTGGCATTAAATTTGTTAAAATGAAAAATGAACCTTTAAATCACATGTTAAATAAATGTCCAAACATATCAAAATTACTGATATTACGAATCCATTTACAACGGTAAATTATGTTTTGTTTTATAAATACAATACACATTTTAGTATTCGTAATTTCAACTTTACTATTATTATTCTTTAATAAAATCGTTATGAAACGAAACCGAAAGTTTACAGAACGAATTTTACGACACCGATTTTCCTAAAACCGCTATAATACTTTGACACTACTACTAAATGAAGCTATTTTTTCCTATCTACAGGATGTGTCCATGCTACCAAAGGATATGTGTCAAAAGGGGATTCAATTCCAGACGATTTCTGCCCAGATGAGTTGGAGATGATATGTACAGATGCAGGATTAGTAGATAAAGGTAGTCGGACTCTATGACAATTTATAGAAAATAATTCATTCGAATTGACAATGAATGATTATTTATAAGTTAATCAAATGAATTTATATACTATAATCTACGCATTTTCAACAATTAACCAAGAAAATTTGAAATTATAGATAAATCGTTGTAAGGTTTTAACGTCCGTTGATCCAGGACAATCTATTAATTTAAGACTGTTTTGACAATTTATCCCATATTTCGAGATCTTGTGATCTAAATGTGTTCCTTCAGTTTTAAAGAATTGAACATTTTTTTTATTTGACAGTTAGTGTTATAAAAGAATCCTCACTTTCCGGAGACGGAATTCTATTCTGGAGTTCTTTCCTCAAGTGATGATATGTGGTGTGGATTTTTGGGTCTTTGCTACTAGAGGGATACATGAAACGCACAAGAAATCTTCTTAATAAGATTCTCTATCGAACATCAGATACAGGATACAAGAGTGAAATCTTTATGCAGATACACAATTGAGTTAACTCTAAGGTTAGATACTGCTACACAAAGAAGTATGAAGCTAACGCCAGGTTTTACTACTGTAGCGTGGATCGTCCTATTGAAAACTGAACACAGCTAAGCCGGAGACTACAGTATTTTCAGAATAGATTGAGTAAAGGAAATCCCAACAGTTGAAGGTAGACATATTGAAAAGGTATTTTAGCAGCTAGCCACGCCTCAAGATACTATTTTTAATGGCATTGTTTAGTTCTAAACAATGCTAGATTATGAAAATCAGAAAATCAGGGGTATATCTTGGTAAGTTGCTATCCATATAAGGCGTTTTATTAAGTATTCGTAATCGTGAACTATGATTCAATGCATGCTTTTCTATGAGTTACAACCTTCTAAAAGTTTCATCGCAAGTATTAAAATATCAATCTCATAGAGTACTTTTTTTCTGTAGTGTAGTGAAAAAGACATTTATTGTTTTCTATTACTGATCGTATAAGCAAAAAATAAAAATTCTAAAAATTATCCATTAAGTGGTGGTTTTTCATAATTTTTGAATTACTGTAGTGCAGCTACTCGCACAGTGTGACCGCATCAGTCAAGTATCTGTCATGTGTAAGGAGGTTAGTAACCCGCATGCAAGTAATTATAACATCTTTGTTTTTACTGGCCACTCATGGGCGAGTCAGCCACTCGCTAGCAAGTCTCGGATTATAAATGAATTACAAATTTATAAATAAATTACAAAGTTATAAATAAATTACAAATTCATAAATAAATTGCAAATTTATAAATAAATTACAAATTTATAAATAAATTACAAATTTATAAATAAATTACAAATTTATAAATAAATTAAAAATTTATAAATAAATTACAAATTTATAAATAAATTACAAATTTATAAATAAATTACAAATTTATAAATAAATTACAAATTTATAAATAAATTACAAATTCATAAATAAATTACAAATTTATAAATAAATTACAAATTCATAAATAAATCACAAATTTATAAATAAATTACAAATCTATAAATAAATTACAAATTGGTGGATCTCTGACTAACTGGTTTATATTACGGTTGGAAAGATTTATGACGGTGGGTTCTTGTAGCGTTCGGGTCTCCTTTCTCGAGTTATCTCCAGACTCCCTGAATGCATACTCAGCTCTGGCCTGATGTTCCTTGTTCTCTTCATCCACTATCATGCTCCATATTTCACCTCGATCTCTAACAATTTACATTGTAGTTCCAATTCTGCTTTCTCTTTCCTAAGACCTGCCGTTGCCTTTAATTTGTGAGCTTTCACAGACATTTCCTGTGCTCTAGAAGCAGACGAAAATTAGGACACTCTAGAGATCCTACTTCTTGCTCCAATAGACACAGCAGAGGGTTGAGATCACCCTCTGCTGTGTCTATTGGAGCAAGAAGTGGGATCTCTAGAGTGTCCTAATTTTCGTGTGTGTGTCCCTAATTAATAAATATCAGAATCAGTTGTCCAACACTGCATATCGTTTACTTCACCGGCTAGCTAGAGGCAAAACTGCCCGATGCCATATACATAATAATATTTAATATACTATACAGTTAGATATATGAATTTAGCAAAATGATACCGAATTAGCGGAATATGAATTTATATAGCAATAGTAATGTCAAACTCATATAAGAATTTTTTTTTTTATGCATAAGATGTAATGATGAGAACTACAAAGTCTAACAGAATATTATTTTTAACTACATTAAATTTGATTTTCGACAAATTCGTCTTTCGGAAAATTTTTCCTTCTGAAAATCCGTATTTCGGCAAATCCGTTTTCGACTAATTTGGGATTCAGAAAGAACGTATTCGGAAAATCCGTTTCGGCAAATTAGTTTTCGACAAATTTGGTTAGGGCCAACTCGTTTTCGGAAAATCAGCCTAGACCCACTCAACCTATCTATATAGGTTTTTTCGTTCTCCAAAAATCTCTCCGGTGTATCTCCAAGGGCTGCGTCGTCCAGATACCAAACATTGAACTCTGATTCAACCCTGCGAGCCGCCTCGTCAATCCCAAGAGCAAACATAGCCGATGAAAAAGGGTCACCCTGCTGGATACCTGTCTCCGACCTCAGCACTTTTTCATCAAAAAACAAAACTGAAGGCGAAGAATAAGCTTACCAAAGGAGTGTATATAACTTCGGCACAAGGTTACGAATACCAGTAAGGAAGAAATTTCTCCTCAGACAATTAAAAGCGTTTTTCATCCACCATGAGAAACAACCAATTATATGTTTACAGTCATTCAAGTACCGTCTTGCAGAATGAGCGGCAGCTTCACAGCCACCCATCGTAGAGAACCCAAGCTGAACCGGTCTTAATTCGCTATCAAGAGAGTGTGATAAGGGGCGCGCACCAACCTTAATTGGCAGCCCACCTACGCAGGGTATTACCAAATGCTATGGGTTTGATGCAATCATCCACTTTGGTTAAAGCCCACAATGTGGATCCGTAAAAAGTTGGCAAGCAAAATCAGGAACTTCTCGTCTCAAAATGGCTATCCTTAAAATCTGTCAGAGGGGTTATAAGACGTAGTCCATCCTCTGCAGATGAATTTAGGACAATAACGTATTCAAATGACCTGGCATGAGGCTATCAGGTCCTCCGGCAGAGCCAGAACGGAAAGAATTAACGGCCTTCCGAATATCATCCTCCGAAACAATATGCACAATTAGAAATTATTCGGAGCCTCTGGAATCATCAAGTCTTGCGGGGCAGGTGGGTGTTTAGACCTCAACGCTTTAACAGTCTCTTCGTTTAGTTGATACAGTCCATCCGAAGATGACAGCTCACGAACTGCTCCACTCACGTCGCCATCTGCGAACTTAGCTGCCACTCTTTTCTTCAACTTTTGTAGTTTATCATCGTCTGAAGAGTGTCGATTGTTAATAACTGGTACTATGGGTTAAGGCAGCGTAGGTAGGGAGTCAATCTCTAACAATTGGTCCACCTGCCGATTTATTTTAGTAGCAAGAAAAACCTTTTGACCTTCTCTACCGCCATCTGGGCACTGTAGCCCCCAGTAGCAGAGGCTCATAAGCCTTGTCCATGCATATGCCTCCTACAATAACCGTTGGAGGGCTCCCGCCCCAGCTATTACTGATCTCTTGAAAATCGTACTTAGGATCTCAACCTGCTACGACAGCTACATATGTACTCCTCCAAATTCACCAGCTGATTGGGCCGCTCCTGGGGGTCATCGATTGTACATCGCCCTCGACACACCACACAAACCCATCTTACTATTACTAACGCCTGTGCCCTGGTCAGTCCCACACATGAAATGTGGAACCATCCATAACACAGTACACATTTAACTCATTTCTTTTGGTTATTACACGTGTCACATGAGCTACAGAGCACATCTTCGCCCTCAATCATTAAAATAAAAATACATCAGCGGTCTGACTGGCGAAATAGAACAAATGCCACCAGCACCCCTCAACCGGAATGCCCGTGAGCATTTAGGGGTTAACAATCTCCCTGTTCAGTACTCTGCAAAAACTTGTAAACGTCCAGAGTTCACCAGACAGACCAACAATTCCCAACTCATCTGATACTCAAACCTTCTGCAACACAATTAAACAAGGTCAACTTATCAGCTTAATTGAAGTGAAAAGGTTAAAAGTATTAGAAATCAAAAATAAACTGACGATAAAAACAACCTAAATAAAAGCATTAAAGAATGGCAGTAACTCGGCTAATTGCATTGCACACAGGATTAACAATTACAAATACAGTTAGTGCTAGCAAAGTATAGCCACCAGTCACTCGAAGGTGCTAACTAAGAGAAACACAGCTAGGCCTGACGAACGAGATAATTGACAGAGATGTCTAATAACAACAACTTCCTCCCATCACAACTCAATGGGTCTATGTCATTTGGGTCGCGGTCATTTGGGTCGTAGTCATTTGGGCATTGGTCATTTGGCTCGCAGACCATTTGGGTCGCGGTCATTTGAGTCGCAGTCATTTGGGTCCATGTTTGGCTTTAAGGTTAAATAATAAAATAATTAATGAAATTTTAATATATAAAAAAACACTTAATACCATTGTTTCCTGCTCAAATTTGGAATTTCCATGGACTATTGTTGAAAAATTTACCTAGAACCAATGATAACATCTAAGCTTATCATAACGCATCGTAATGCATCTTGCTTGCATCCAAACATAATTATGGAAATTCATAGATACATGGAAAAGGGAAGATAGTCTAGCTGCAACAAAGAAAATGCAGGTCGAATGCGTTGAGCCATATCATGGGAAAAAGAAGTACAGAGACGCTACGGTAAAGCTTCAAAATACTGTTAAACGATACAACCCAGTCGATGAATTATTGTTTTTAAAAAACATTGCCCACAATATGCGGTATTAATTTTTTCTATACTGTGAACTAATTTAAACATTCGTGCTTAAAGCTTAATTTCCCATGTTATGTAAGCTAACCCTCGTTGTAAAAAATCTTATTTTATAGAGTATGTTCAATTTTCAATGTTCAACACGTTGTGGAAGCTCATTAAGTGTTTTTTTTTTAATTTAAATTTCATTAAAATTAAAAAAAATTATTAATTAACCTCAAAACTGAGAAAGCATTCAATTATACAAAAGCTAAATTAACTATGCATGTTTATTATACTTTTTTGTAAACATGGACTCAAATGACTACGACCCAAATGACCGCGACCCAAATAGTCTGCGACCCAAATGACTGCAACCCAAATGACCGCGACCCAAATGACCGTGACCCAATTGACCGGACACCATCTCACTGTACTCTACAGTTTCACTTCTTTAAATATTTACAATGTTCATAATAAGTTAACTTTTTATGTTAATATTTATTCAGGATATTTTGGCTGACCCTCACAGGTCCTGTTGAAGGCTTCGGAACTAACTCGATAAATATTCTTTTTAAATAATTATGTAATCTTTAGATATAAATTTAATTGAAATAACCAGATTTATAAATAAATAATGATACTAACCATTTTAAAAATACATTAATTTCTGAATGTGTAATAATTATTATTTATTCTACTAAATTAGCTGTTCAGACTTTCCGACTACTGTACTGAGGTGCTTTTCTCTCAATTAACAAGAATATATTTTTTATGAAATTTAAAATTATTAGTGACATTTAAAAGGTTAATCTAGACCAGTTGCTTTTTTTTCGTTTTTAATTCCGATCATTCTAAATACTTAAGACACTTTTAATTTCAATAAAATATTTTATGCAACATAAGTATGATATCATAATCATAGAAAAAATTTGTTCTATATATCCCACACAGTTTTGGCGACTCCTCTGACAAATTGTAGTGATCCTGGGTTCACTGAACACGACGGTATGTGTCTTAAGATCAACCCCAAAAATAGTCCGCCAGGCTTCTGCACCGCCAGAAAAAATTGTCGACTCCTAGGGGCCGACATCGCATCTTTCGAGTCGCACGAAAAATTCAATTCATTCAGGAACTTCATGGAGCATAGCGAACGTGAGCAATTATTCTGGAAAACTAGGAAAAATTTTGGGTAGCTGTAGAAACGAAGTGTGTTTACTTTTACTTCAGTTGCTCACGATATTTACATGACTAAAAAGTACTTATATTCTAATTACATTTTATAAAAGTGCTTATGTACTAAGTACTTAAGTACTAAGTATTTAAGTAGCTGAATGTACTTTTATATTTACTTTTTTTTAAATTTACTTAGATACCATATTTTTAATTTTGATGAAAAGATGGTGTCCGAAGAATGAAATTCAACAAAAATATTCAACAAAAAGGGTGGCGCCAAAAAAAGGAAACCCATTTTCAAACTAGTTTATTTTACAAACTATTAAAGATAGAAATTTTCTAAACTTTATTTTATTCCTTTACTTTTTTGTATCTATTTTCAAAATCTGTTACAGCTGAAATAAAAATTGAACATCCTGTAGCGAATTAAAAAAAAGTGAATAAAAAGGGCTTGCACGAGTATGAAATATACGGAAAAATATCAATAGGTATAATTCATTTCATATGGATGTAAAAACATTAAATTACATTATTTTCTGTAGCAAATAAAAGACAATTAAAACCTTCATTATCATTTGAAAATTGATGTTTGATATAAATTGATATCTTTAATAAAAATCAGTTTGTCGTTAATTTGTATCTCCAATTCGAAACCCTCAAAATGCAGCTTTCAAAAGAACAAATTTTTTGTTGTGATAAGTTTTCTAAACAATGAAAGCTTTAAACAGATTCAACCTCATTTTGAACATAGCTTCCAGGAAAGATTTGTCACCAACTATAAATCCATATTGTCTTATATAAATAAGTTCAAAAACTGAAGAAACAACTTTATTTTGAACAAAAAGCGATTAGGTCGCAGGAGAACAGAACGAACACATGAAAACATTAATCTTATTCATGAACAATTTATTGAGAATCCAAAAATATCAATCAGAAAGAATGAATTATACATAACTAAAAACACATTTCACCAAATTGTTAAACACGATGTGAAGTATCATTCTTTCTAAGAGCATGTAAGGCTCGAGCTCTTAGAACTGATTTACCGTACAGTCTAAATTTTTCAAGATGGTTTCTGCAAAGAAATGCTCGTTTTGGAGAAGACATCGAGATTGGTGATGGAGAAGTACTTCCTTGAATGAAACAGTCAATAAACAAAAAGTTAAATGAATGAAAAATGACATTTTTTAATTTTTACTACTACCATATGGAAATAAATTTCACCTATTCTGAAGTCTTTTTGTGTTTTTCGTCCTCGCGCAATCCCTTTATATTTATATTTTTCAATTCGCTGCAGGATGTTTAATTATAGTTGTAAGTTTAACAGATTTCCACAATAGATGCAGAAAAATTAAAGGAATAAAACTATGTTTTTAGATTTTTTCTAGCTTTGATAGTTTGTGGTAGAAACTAATTTGAAAATGGGTTAACTTTTTTTTGCGCCACCCTGTATTACTGAAGATATAATCCTAATTACAAAAAATAAAAACAATTTATGATTCAATTCAAACAAAAAATTCAGTATATAACTCCATTAACCAAAAAATTCGAAATATGATTAAATTACTTCTATATTTCATTTAAGCAAAATCTCCAATTAATGATTATTTAGAGCCTTAGCTCAAATTATGACTAATCTATCATAAGTCTTCTCTCATAGAAAAGACCTCTTTGTCGTCAGTGTCAGTCCAGCTAGAAAGAAATTAAAGTCTCTCAAAAAGAGCAGAAGATGGTATTGTAGTATTGTTCTGTACTGCAAAAATAATTTAATCATGAATGGATGATTGTGGAGGTTCTGCAGCCACAACAATAATAATGCAATGCAATACAAATAAAAAAACAATAATAACTCCCGAAAAAATAATAACTTTGTTCCCTCGGTTGCGCTTGACACAGTTTTCCTGTTAAAATGTTTTCACAATTTCCTTTCTCTTTGTGATACCAACTTGCAAAGATTGTGACCCACCTCAAATAGAAATGTGGATGAGATACACTTGCAATATTTGTCTTGTATATTGCTGGCTCAACTCTAAGTTGAAAAAGTTTTAAAATCTCATTTGGAAACATTGATATATGGCATTGATGATAGGCCTACATTAGTGCGCTCCCTTTGAATCTAATTTGCCAAGTAGAGTTAGAAGTAATTTGCCATAAAAATTGTTATTAGCATCTTGATGGCAGTCAGCACATCAACATAATCAACAATGAACCCCTCCACATCAGTAGATTTGAAAGATGGCAGACCAAGTTCAGTCATCGATAATTGTTGAAGATTGCTCTTATGCTTTATTAGCACGATCAATGAGTCATATAGTTAAAGAGTTCCAACGAGTAGGACATGGTAGACGTAGCTGACACTCAAAATCACGATGTTGACTATTCCGGCAGAATTTGGTCCATCACATTTGTTCTTGAGTTATAAAAAAATTGAAGGAAATGATGCAACTTTAAGAGCTTTTTTGAGAACTGAGAGGGTTCTCGGTGTGTGCTATCATCAGTGATAAGTTGACAACACGCACATTCAGTTCCCAACCCGTTGAGTCTTGCATAATCGTAATAGTACTTAAATAAAAGTCCTTCAGTACTTTAAAAGTACGTAAGTACTATTAAAAGTACATAAGTACTATTAAAAGTACGTAAGTATTATTAAAAGTACGTAAGTACTATTAAAAGTACATAAGTACTATAAAAAGTACTTAAGTACTATTAAAAGTACTTGAGTACTCGTTATAAGTACTTGTTAATTAATGTACTTAAGTACTTTTCTTTTTTATACAAAGAGTGCTTAAGTACTTTTACCCAGCTCGTTAGTGTGCAGTATGCACGTACCTGTAAGCTGATAAGCCGAAAGCAAACATATAGCACAATAATTATTTGTTTCGACATGTATTTATAGTTAGGCTAATTATCTCAAGGCTATATAGCTTAATTTCTAAGAAAGATAGCTTCTTTATTGTCTATAAAACATTTTGGAATTCGATTTACAATACCTAATATTTAATAAGTGTCCTACTCGAACATTAAAAATTGAACCTTATTATTGCCGATTATAACCAAAAATGGCTGCTCACTCAGTAAACTACCATGTAATAGTGATAATTTCTATTTAGTATATTCATTAGAACATTCATATGAGTAAGGCTTATACTAATATTGATAATTAAATGGCCTGAATCAATTAAGAACTAATCTAGCGAAAGAATGATATTTATTTAGCTGAACCATATTTGTGTATCAGTTTCAGAAGAGAAGTACTACCTCGGTCTGGTCAAAAAAGAAGATAACTGGAGATGGATGTTTTACGATCGTAGTCCAGGACAACCCTACCTCGATGACTGGACTGAAATTGATCCAGATGAAACAACGGCAGATGTGTGCGCACGAGCAATCGAATGGTACCAATTCAAAATGGGCGACAAGGATTGTGGTAAAGACATTGGATCGGTGTGTCGAGTGTACCCTTAAATAGGATCGACTTTTCGGAAGAAAAGTTGATTACGCGTATATGTGACTAGGTAATTTGTCCTATATCAACTGGTATTCTTTATATATCTACATTATTCATTTATTTTCTTTTTCCTTTTGAAAAAGTAATAGTAGAATTGATTGAATATATCATATACTTAATTCTAGTTAATGATAGATTTTTTCATGTAATTTATTTATTGTATTTATGTTTATTATATTATTTACTATATTATTACCGATACACCAAAGGGGATTCAATTGCCCCATTCAAATCTTCGATGTTCCAATGATAATGTAGACATAAGATATCTCACTGAGCACTAATATATCTTGAATGATAGAAATTTATTGAATATAATAAAAAGTTTCTGATTGTATGACTCATCACCCAAAGTTATATTGTTATTAACTTATTATATTCTTGAACATTGTAATTAAATGATGTCCGATCACCAGCTGGGAGAATATTAATAATTTTGAATGGAGTTCAATCTTAGAGAGATTTATAGTCTCAACAGCATATTAATGGGGATAAATATTTGAAGTATTACCATATTCAATGAGTTGAGAAATTGAAAATTCTATCTTTATAATAACCGTATAATGGCTATATTTATTTATTTTCTGTCCACTTTTTTAAGAGAAAAATACAAAATTCACTTAATTTAATGAATATAATATATTTGATTATTGCAAGCTGTATCACAAGTACAAACGAGACTACTATTCTGAGGTAAATTAATAATAACTACAACAATACATGACTGAGTCTTTAAGTGCCTGGTCACAGAAGCATTTTTGCACAGCGTTTTCACTGCGTTTTTGACTCTGAGGAAATTATTGTTAAGCCCATTAAACCCATTTCGTAGCGTTGGAAACGCTTCAAAAACGCTCGTCTTACATCACCCTAAGAGACCGTGAGTGAATTTACACATATATTGATAGCCCGTTATTTTTGATGTGAAAGTACACTAGTGAATAATAACTTTGAACAGTGGAGTATTGCTATTCCATTATAACATAAGAAGTTGGATATTTTCAATATATGTAATGAAGTAAGAATTAACATTGTATCTAGATTATCATTACTGTGAAGTAATATGAAATAAGCCTAGTCTGTGAAATCTTAAATCAACACATTAACTAGTAATAGTAAGTATTGGTCATGTACTTTCTTTCTCTTCTATCAGAAATTCGAACATTATCCTCTGTAATTTTTATCGGAAATGTCTGATGAAAAGCGATAAAGTTTCGATTGTTTTTTTCATAAAAAATGATTAATCATTGTTTACAGATGATTTTTTTATCAACGATTTTAATCAATAGCCCAATGAATTGGTACATTTCTTACCGACTGGTATGATGCCTGAAAGCTTATTGCACTGCACACAGTACAGTGCATTGTAATTTCGAAATAAAATAAAAAAGATTATATGCTAAAGAAATCAACATTGATCATGCAAAAGTTATATTGTCGGATACCTGTATATAACAAATCAAATATTGTCGGAAACCAATATCGACGGTATCCTATATTGACGGAAAACTGTATAATTGGGAACCTGAATTGTCGGAAACCAATATTGAATGAAACCTATATGGCGGAAACCTATTTTGACAGACACCTATATTGACAGTGAACTTACTTCTTTGTTTGAACGTACCAGGTAAAACAAAATAATAAACTATAGAAGCATGAGGAACGGGAGACATGCAGAATTTTTATTGATAATCATATAGGTTAGAGAAAAGTGCTACCATATTGGAAAATTTCTTCAGAAATTTCAGGCTATAGGTCAGATAAAAGACTTAGGCTCTTTAATTACCATCAGTTAATATTACTCTTCTCAACACTAAATATATTTTACTAGTGTACTTACCCGTAAAGAATAACGTATTCTCAATTCCATCACTTTCAATTATTTGTGTAATTCAACTATCCACACTTTGATCGGTGCCCTCAGATTTGATTGAAGTTATTAATTGAAAATGGACAATTATATTATAATTATATAATAGACATGACTGATAAGTGACACACTATATAAACTGCATGACAAATGTTACAAATAGTTCTTTTATAAACTTTCACTGTAGATTTTAAATAATTTCAAATTCACTTATAGCAATAATCATTTATTCCACTCATATTGGAATTAGTATTCATGCTACCGAATGTTACATATTTTGCCTAATTTCTGAATATTATTCTGTATAGATTCAATATGCGACCCCTATATATATTTGTACATTTATACGTTTAGGAATGAGGAATAATATATTCAGGAATATAAGGAACAATTTACGTAGGACTTTTGTAACATTTTGGTTATTTGGTTTATGAAAATGATTTATATGTTAGATTGGTTGACGAAACAAGGGAATCTTATATATTTCACGAATACTGTTTAGATACGGAATAGTTCCTTAATTTATTACATAGGGTGACAGCTAACATAACTTGGGAAACAGTTAATCTTTAGGTTGATAGATTATGAAATAGTTTAGCAAAGAACTTCATAACGGTTTCTGGGCGGAGTCACGAAATATTGTTTATAGTTAGGCTGAATTAGGATTGGATAGTTTGGGAAAAGAGCTCACCCCCGGTTTTAACGAAGTCCAATGAAATCAGAGAATTGAGAAAAGGGTTGGTTAGTTTAAGAAAGGAGGTGGAGATTTAGAAAAACTGAAGGGAATAGAAGTTAGAGAAGAAGTTAGTTCCCGACTAGAGACCAGTGAGAAAGCCTCCCTCATTCCTTGACCGTAGCGTCATAATAGTTTTTGGTGATATGATTAACTAAGTCTGAAGAGATGTCCTGCCCTGTGACCTGACCGAAGCCTTTGACCATATCCTCAATGAGTATAATAAGTAGAGCCAGGATTTATAGTTCTAACGAAAGTAGTCGAAATAGCGCCAAAAAAAGTTTTTATAGCTCTAAAAAAAGAGTTTTAAAGTCGGTAAAAAAAGTCCTTATAATAGCTGAGTCTGTCCTAAAATTGATGCATTTTTTTCTTTTATCCGCATTATAGAAACGTTTGGATAAAGTGATGAGTAACTATGCCATTCTTGTTTATTTGTTAATAGTCAATTTTTAATTATTATTCACATAGCTTACGCAACATTTATGGCAAATGTGTACGCATAATATCGTATATATAAGACTATGAGTTTAATAAATAGTAAAAAAAACACATGTTTCTTAATTCACAAGTAGCTTTTATTTTACAAGAAACTCACAAGATGAAAGAAAACTAAACAAAATTAATATGTATCCAAAAACTATGTTGTCCAAGTCACAACCAACTAAGAAAAAATAACAACGAAATAAAAATAGAAAAGAACAAACCAAATGCAAAAACAGTAAAAATAATTCTTAATAATTCTTTTAATGAAACAATTAGGTACACATCATTACAAGAAATTAGCAACATTTTATTGACATTTTCAGCTGTCATGCTTAGTCCCTTGTCACTTAAAATTATTTTCAATTTTGAAAAACTTCTTTCAACTCCAAATTAGTTTCGGGTTGTTTCACTTCGGGCATGTTTGGTGTTTGCAACATGAGCACTTACCTAACTATGACTTGAATAAATGTGTGTGCTCAAATTAACTTCTTTACACAAAGAGCGAAATTAAACAGTCACAATATATAAATACCGTATATTTATATAATTAGGCATATCTTCATTCTTCATGTATCATTCTATTTATTTAAGAAAACTACATAATATTAGGTATACTGTATTGAGTAGTGATTTATTAATTTTTCAATTCAGTTTAATTTACCAATAATTATGCTCGTACGTTTTCTATGAAATATAACTTAAAAAAGGTGAATGAAATGGGATACTAATTGCATGTTTAATTTATGAGAATGGGATCTCTTGCATGTTTAATTTATCAATTATAAAATTATCTGTTACAAATATATTTTGCATGTAAATGATGGTTTATCATAGGTTTTATATTGTCGTTTATACCGTAATTACTAGTTTTATCTTTTAATTTCTAGTCAAAATAGTCTTTATAGTCAAAATAGCGTTAATGCTATAAGCGCTATAAAACTTTATTTTTATAGTCAAAATAGCGTTTATAGCATAAGAACTGGAAATCCAGGCTCTAATAATAAGTATCTTGGGTTCTAGCCTCTCATTAGTTATTGTGTGGATTGGTAAAATGTCCAGTCCGGATGTTGAATTGTATAATGTACTTCATGAGTATTTTGAGTAATCTTTCTGTGTAATGTCATGCATGAATATTATCAATAGTGGATTGAGTTAATTAGAATGTTTGTTTAATTTCCCCCGTAAATTCAGGAATCCCTTGCAATCATGAGAATTAATACTTATTTTCGAATAAGACGAAACCCATGCTAGAATGGAGTTCGGCTACTTTCATGATGTAACAATTAATTAGCTACCGTAAATGGAAAAGATAAAATGGAGAGAATCAAATAAAGAGAAATTGACTTAATTAAATGAAGAAGTAAAGATTTTAGACCCCCGATCATTCAATTCAAAGCGAGACAGACCAAAGACAGACAGACATACAGACAAATAAAGATCAGGAAACTATTTATGGGGAGTTGATTGTCCATTAACGAGTACATGTAGGCCTCGCTTTAAATACAACTCACTTTAATGAAAGTGGTTCTTATTTCGAGTCATGTTTCGAAATAAGAACCGTTCGTAGACATAGAAAACGGAGACAATTTGTTGTGCTTATTTCACGGTAACTAAAAAAACATCAAAATATAATCCAGATAAGGCTATTAGAAAAAAATGGTTCAGAAATTCTACATGTCCTATTTTAGGGTTAGTTCTGTGTTATTGCACGGTTCCATATTTTCGAACACGTGAAAAACTTTATATAATAATCGTTATTTAATTTTTATTTCAATTGGTATCCATGATGCTATTTAGAATAGCAGTTAAATACAGAGCTGGGCGCGCGAACCTTTTTTTAGGTTCCGAATCCGAACCCGAATCTTCGTCGATTTTGGGTTCCGAACCTCCGTATAGCGAACCCAATTTGGAAAAGTTTGGTCCGAACATTTGTTCCGAACCAAACATTTAGTCCGAACATTTGTAAGCTAACCTCTGATTTTTTAGGTATATATATTTTAAATCTAAAAATTAAGAAAAATAAAAAGTGAACTATAGTCTACACATTTATATTCGGCCCTATTACTAACTTATGCTTCCAAGGCTATTAGGGCAACCTATATAAAAAAAAAGTTTTTTCAACACTATTTGTCAGAAACAAGATACAACGAGAAGGTTTCACTCTATGTTAAAATAACATGTCTTTTTTATAAACCTACGTTACTGTATTTTTACAAGTTGTTAGTTTTTGTACTAAACTAATGTGTACCAAATTTCAAGTAAAAATATTGAATATATAAGGAGAAATAAATACATAGTAGGTATATAAGAGATTGGCAACTGAGTGAGCTGAACTGTTATTGGATGGAGTGTGAACCAATCACAGCTCGCGCATTTGTCTCTACTACATAAAAACGTGGACACATTCTTGCGTATTGGGTAACCAATCTGTATTTCTACGTTGCCACACGTCACTAAAGTACAATTAATTCCATAATTTACGCTGATTTACGCCGATACGTAAATATTTAACTTTTGAATTAAAAAATATAGTTGATATTCATGTAGGAACAAAGTCAAGAAAGGCCAGTAAATTTAAAGAAATGACATGCAATATATAAAGTAATTAAAAAAAAAGATATGCCTATAAAACATACGTCAAATTCATTAGGGTTAATATAATAAATTTATAATAATAATTATACTGTGACTTCATATGACTAAATTATAGAGGATTTGCAATGGTAGAACTGCTGTTTCATGAAATACAACTAATTTAGAGAATTTACTAAATAGGATTAAGAGATTCAAAGAAAACTTACGAATATTTGTGTAGACTAACCTAAATATGTTCACTATAGAGGTAAGTTCGCTATATCGGATCTTACTATTCAGCGTGATTCACTATACAGGAGTTCACTATAAGGCAGTTCCACTGTACTTACTGTACTTAATAAGTTAGTATCACTGAGTATGACTGAATGAGCATTAAGTATCTTTAAAGTTCCCCTCCAGTCTCCACTCCAATACGTAGTTTAAGTTGTTATTCTGAATTTTCTTCTGACCTCCGAATTTCATGCAAAGAAATATTAAGACCAACTCTGTCGTCATAACAATGCAAGACAATGTATCCATATTAAAGTATCCAAGTATCTAATTAAATAAATTTTAAGTTTTTACTATTAGTTTTCAATTTTTCATTTATATTACAACATTTTTGATTAATCCGATCTAGAGAACTGATGATATAAAAACTTTTTGCATTTTGTTTGAATATGAAAGTACTATAGATACCGTATTATGCTATTCCTATACTCTATTTGCTTGCTTAACTTTTTCTTCTATTCAATATATTAGAAAGGTCAGACAGTGAAGATTACTGTGAATATTTCTCAAAGTTATTTATATTATAACTTATATACATATAATATTATAATACCTATATATAAATTATAATCAATTCAATTTTGAAGCGAATAGCCGAATACTCTATCTTAAATTATCTGTTCAGCCTACCTACTTAGCCGTCAATTAGCTCATGAGTCATTTCAATATTTTCTCTTTTAAAAACCTTCATTTGATATTTATTATTTCATACATTAGTAAAAGCAAAAGAAAAAAAAAATCATTCAAAATAAAAGTAACAAGCTAAGACAAGAAACAAATATTTATAAGATGTTATTGTACGAAGCTTGGTATGCGCAATTATTCTCGCACATATTTGATCTCGCTAAGCCGCTATAAGAGTTACAGTTAACTGATTATAGTGAAATATTTACCCTTATGTACTGAAAAACACTCTTGCATCTAATGTCTGGAAAGATCTCTGATATATTCCTAATATTATTATAGATTTGAATAAATGCTCATAATATGAGTTTATTACCATTTATCACTTTCGTTTTTGTCTAATCGTATATATTTATGCGAAAAATTAAACGATTGAAAAGACAGCTTTAAAATCGGTCTTGTATTTAAGTTATTATTATTTTTCCATGAGGACTGGTTAGCCAACGGCTAAGGTACTAGGGTAGGGTGTTATGTAATGTTACCTAATATATACGTTTATAACCTTACCTATATAGTTCTACATATTTCAAGCAATTTTAATTGAGATTTGAGGGAACTTAAACCGTTATTAAAGAATTAACTTGTTAAGATTATTATAAAACTTACCGCTATTCAAGAAAGGATGAATAACGTAATGGAAGAAGAGCGGGGAAAGACGCATGTTCTTCGCTTCAGTGTTAAGCAGAAACCTATGTATATAATAGTAACCGAGAGGTACGGTACATGTTCAGAACGTAAAATAATTAAATGAACAGGTCAGTTTTCCCCGGGTACGGAGGTTCGGACTTGCGAAAAAGACGTTCCGAACACTGAAGTCCGAACCGTTTTTGAAGAGGTTCCGAATCCGAATGTCCGAACCCATTTTCCAGTCCGAACCGGTTCGCGAATAAAGGTTCACGAACATTCGTGCGGAACGCCCAGCTCTGGTTAAATAATAATTATATTTATAATATTTTCTTTTCTGACGTGTCCGAAATTGTAAAACCAACCAATAACTCGGAACTTAGTACCCTACTACCAAAAACATTTCATAGAGCATAAAATTGCGGTTTGTTAAATGTAGCACAATAATTATACAGGGTGTCCGACACTTTTGTTGCCAAACCTATAAGGTTGAATTTGTCGAAATAAAAACTTTTTTACTTTTAAAAACACAATCTGTAAACATGTAACCTAATTTAAGATTATGTTTCTTGTGCTCCTAATAATTACTGTCAAAATTGTTTTGTTTCTAATCGCAACATTAAAAAAAATAATGTTAACTAATAACAATAAATGGTACAGATACTACTTTCCTAACCTTGTAACTCTTTAACTAAGCATTTTAGATCATTCCTTTATGGAATAAAAAGTGTTTATTTCGACAAATGCAACCTTATGTTAAAGTTTGGCAACAAAAGTGTCGGACACCCTGTAGAAGTCTAAGTATCTATTAATTACTCACCTATACTGAGTGAGAGTTAAGCTATGGATGGATTTTAAAACATTTAATAAACGCACGACTTTAAACTTTTTCATCACAGTCACAAACAATAAAATACTGTATATTATTATTAATATGCTTATATAGTATATACGTAGTATACTCTAATAACTCTAGAACAAATTTTCTTTCTATAACTGATAGAAAATGAGACATGTAATCGAGGAGTGACAATTATAAATTTCTTGTTACTTATATTTTTATTCGCTTTGGTAACTAAACTGAGTCGTGATTTAAAGCGGGGGATGCTTGTATACTATGCTAGCACAAAATAATAATTTTAATTAAGGGGATCGTTCGGTGTTTTTTCGCAATTTTACCTTTTCTTACTTTAATTCCCCAGAGAAGAGTTTAAAGAAAACGTATAGAAAATTTCAGTTCACTGTGGCAACTGGAAGACTGGAAGTGGGTCAGGGGTGCGAATAATGGAGGAGGGGGGGGATTTTGTTTATTTGTGTGTTGTTGTGTAATAACTAGGGTTGTGAAAATATGCATTTCCAAATAAGCAGTATATGCACTGGGAATGTACTGCATATGCAATAGGTTTTATGCTTTATGCTAACGCATATGCATTTGAGAATAAAAGTATATTCAATTATTCATATATGTAAATGCATATGCATATTTATAAATGCATATGCACATTGGTAAATGCATATGCATATTGGTAAATGCATATGCATATCAGTAAATGCACATGCATATTAGTAAATGCATATATGCAAATTAGTAAATGCATATACAGTGTGTTTTTTTCTTTTTGCAAGTCTTTGAGCTCCCATTAGGAATTTTTGAAATAAGAATTTAGAAGAAAAAAATATATTTTCTTTAAAATATGGCTTGGTACTTACATTTTATATATTACAAACTTATTTGAAACTCATTGAAAACACTTCTAAAGGCTACTTACAAAATGTGTTGAAAATGTTCTCCAGAATCCTGTAGTTTAAGTCTTACGCGCTTCAAGACGCTCTTCGTCACCCTCTCAATTATTGCTGTGTCAAAATTTGCAAATGAGAATCCACATGATATTGTTGAATGAAACGATAGAAATGACAAAAAAGTAATGATATTTGTTGCGATTGTGGACGGAAAATTTTATTGTCCAAGCATTCATCGATGACAACGGCCCTTGTGACTCTGTTAATTCACTGAGAGAAATAATTTTTGGACATCAAACAACACACTGTAGTTTAACTCATTGTGGGTTGATTATGCGCTAAAGTAGTTAATTCCAGTAATGTGCTAGGTGTACATGAACTACAGCATGTGGTTTAATTCTCTAGTCAGTATAAACGCACGAAATGTTGGTAAAATTTTATTTTTCTGTGGTTAGAAATACGCATCATCCATGTCAGTTTACCAAACCTACAGAACAAATCAAAAATAAACTTGCATGTAGGTAAATTATTTTCCATTGTCAGTATATATAACCGTCCTCTATGTAGTTAGAGTATTACTATGAATTTATTAATCACATGTATGTAAATTTAATGTAAATCAGGCGGGAAACTGGAACAACGCGTCAGTTTCAGTGAAATATCAATGAAGGTAGGTGTGTATTTTTTGTGGTAACCCTAACTTAATTTCAGCAACTCTCAGTGCTTAAATTTATAGTAATAAGGATATAAATCAGAACATAAAATAGGCTAGAATTGTTTTCTGTGATCAATTCATTCTGAAAAATAATAAAATAGGAAATCCAAGGCAGAATCTCCTATACCTACCTTACAGCATAGCCTATAGGCAACTGACCATAATCTTTAGTTTGCTCTAGCCTCTAGCTATTTCTAGGGTGCTTGCATGTAATTTAATCCTAATTACAATATAGGTAGTATATTGGTGTAAACTTTTTAAAGTCTCTGTCAGACTGTCTGCCACAGTGTCACTCTTAATCTCGGACTCTGCTCTGGCCAGATTGCAGAAACTGGTAAAGTGCTTTCCAAGAAATCCTCTATTTTCCTTCTCTTCTAAGCAAAATGCATGTATATAAGAGAAGAAATTAAAAACTGTTTGTACAGAAAATGTTAAAATACAGAGTGATGTCCAAGTAAAATTATGTGGTCCATGAACTCTCCAATTTTTTCACCAGTTCTCCCAGATTGTATTTGATGGTTAACTGGGTTGTTTTTCTTTTATCTTAAATTCATATTCTTTATTTATCATTATTTTGCCTTTAATAGTTTGTGGGAAAATTGCTAAATCAATAATGTTAGACAGTTACCTAGTGCCCACTGCATGGAAGACTAGCCAGTTGAATCCTACTTTGTTTGCTGGCTTTTTCATGATTTTTTTTTTAAAGTTAGAGTACCTAGTTCTGTGCACCACTTACACTGTAGCTATTATTATGTTCTAAATTTCATAATTATCTCTGATGACTTGATTGCTCTGTTGGCAGTCTGCAGAATATGGAATATTTTTTATCCTTTTCTATGAAAATTATCTTTAATTTTCTTTTATATTACCTACTTGTATTTCAATGAGAAGTTGAGAACAATTATTATCAAAATAGATTTTTTTTGAGATCAGTTTCTATGGACTTTGATATATGCTGATCAGTTAATGGGATCTTAAAATTCAGTGCATTTATTAAATTCAACTGTATGCCAAATGGATTTTTAAATAGTATATTCTTTGTTATCAAATACTTTAATATAAACACCAGACTACTGAAACTGGTAAATTGTTCTAGAATTCTCTATTTTGCATTCTGTTTTCAACAAAATAAATGTAAATTGAAGAAGAAAATAAGTATTTTATGCACAGAAAATATTAAAAAAATTAGTATTCAGCAGACTGGATTTGAGATAGTTATTTTCTGGCTCTCTGTAACAATTTAATTATTTGGGACTGAAATGCCCTCTGAAATCAACCCATAATTCAGAATCTCCCACAGCTTTTATAGAATTTTATCTTTTTATAGATACCAAGACTTTCACATGGCTCTTTTTCAGAGTTATATGACATGAATTTTTGGTAACAGTAGCTACAAAGTGATTGAAATTCAGTAGCTAGCAGCTACATCTTTAATTTAATTCTATGTTGTCATCAATAACTGCATGATAGCTAATTTATTATTTTTCTCATTCATTTATATTCATTCTCTTCTTTAAAATCTACTATATTTAATTCTAATTTAGAGAAGTCCATTGGATGAAGGAAATATGTTCTTGCTGTTACTTAATCTAAGACTGTTTTATATCACTTGCAGATGATTATTTTAATAATTATCACTATATTCATTCTGAATTCTAGTTTTTTTGCTAATCATTGCTACATAGCTAGTCAGTAATTAGCCTTAATCTCTCAATTGTACTAACTATTCTCAACTATTTCCTAATTCCATATATTTTGCAGACACCAGAGACATTCTAATGAAGACTTTTGGGGTGGCTTGCATACTTTTGCTAACATCATCACAACAACAAGAGATTGAGGCCACCAACTGCTGATGATGTTGGTGTTAACTTTTAGAGGTAAGTTTCTGTAAGTTTTACCTATTTATTTGACTTCTAGCTAACTATGAATGGGAAAATTTTCATTAATTGATGCTTTGTAATTTTCTTTTCAGTCATATGGCTAACTATTGAAGAGGATAGGTGGCAAGAGAAGTACTCATCCTTCTTAGTCTCATTCCAGCTATCCATCTTCAAAGTCTTCTGAAGTTGATCAAGTATCCTCTGATGACATTATGTTTTGGGTGCCAACACTTTTTGAAGGCGATTGATGTAGAATTTTAAACTGTCCCAAGTTTTGAATTTGCAATATTGCAAGGAGTGCTGAAACATTTTTACATTACTGTGAACATCATTGTACAATATTCATTCAATGTATGATTTGAAAGAACCATGCGTCACTGTTTTGGTGAGTCGTTTTGAGAAATAGCTAGCTGTGAACAATTCAGTTCATGAACTACTAAATAAATTTTTATTTGTTTGGGTATTTAAATCTTGGAGCTACAAGGAAGCTTTATTAAGGCTTGTTTAAAATAACTATATACAACTTTTTCTTGATTCCTCGAGTTATAATCTAGTTTTCGAGTTATAATCTAGTTTTCGAGTTATAATCTAGTTTTCGAGTTATGATCTAGTTTTCGAGTTATGATCTAGTTTTCGAGTTATGATCTAGTTTTCGAGTTATAATCTAGTTTTCGAGTTATAATCTAGTTTTCGAGTTATAATCTAGTTTTCGAGTTATAGTCTAGTTTTCGAGTTATGATCTAGTTTTCGAGTTATAATCTAGTTTTCGAGTTATAATCTAGTTTTCGAGTTATAGTCTAGTTTTCGAGTTATAGTCTAGTTTTCGAGTTAAAATCTATCTTTCAAGTTATAATCTAGTTGCAGTTTCTCCTTTGATGGTGTGATCTCAAATTTAGTAATCTATTAAATGAATTTGAAAAGAACTGTTTTGTTTCTTGAATATTTTATTCATGTTTAATGATACATAAGTTGGTAACTTTTTCAATTTTTCTAGCTTCTGAGAAACTATAATAATTTTCTTCTTTCTAGTGTTTACCAAGTAATGTGTGTTTCTGAAATTGTTCATTTTATATTAAATGTAATTCATTATTTTTGAGTTTTATTACATTGATTTGTTAAATATGGAAAGATTTGCTAAATATCCAATTTAATTATTTATATTGTATCTATTTTAACTAACTTAACAGAAATATTATCACTCTATATTTATTAGTTAATCTTCATGCTAAATTATATATGTATTCTTATGAATTTGATTACTACAGTATTTTGTAATCGAGTGTAGCTAAAGTAAACATTATCCAAGTGACTAAAATAAAATGCATGTAGGTAAAATTGCTTAGCGACTGTAGTTTGAAGGACTAGTTTATCAGTTAAATATTCTTTTACATGAGGTTTGAATTGCATTCATGTTGGTAAAATAGACAACCAGCTGTAGTTTAATTCATAAGCATGTAGGTAATGTTTAACCACAGCTGTGGTTTGAATTGCTTGCATGTAGGTAAAATAGACATTCAGCTGTAGTTAGAAATGTGATAGATGTAGGTAAGATAAAGTACATGCATGTAGGTAAAATTATATTATAAATTCATGATGTTTGATTCAAACAACAGCTGTGGTATGGTTTAAAAATGACCAACATTGTGGTTTGTATGAAACTATATATAGGTTCGGTTAGGTACACTTTTCTTTAATTGTTTCTATAACATGGCTTTGCTGAAAGACAAAGTGTGGCAAACTTTTTTGAGCCACTGCAACATGACGCAGACTCTGGTGGATGCAAGACGGTGCTCCATTTCATTGCACAAGAGTGGCTAGGCAGTTATTGAAGAAATATTTCAAAGACGAGTTACCAGAAGAGATACTGAGATATTCTGGCCAGCACTCAGTAAGAACTCAATCCTCTTGATTTCCATTTCAAGGCTACAACACAAAATATTTTGTATTCGGAAAAACCTCAATCCACTCATGATACGGTAGAATTTAGTGTATGAAGCTGTTTGGTGCACATTATAACGGAATAACAATGGGGATGGTGACGAAGAATCGAAGAGCGTCTTGAAGCGCGCAAGACTTTGACTACATTTCCAACACCTTCTGTATATATCTTTTAGAAGTATTTTGAATGAGTTTCAAATAAGTTTGTATTACATGAAATGTAAGTACCAAGCCTTATCTTCAAGAAAATCTTTTTGTTTCTTCTAAATTCTTATTTCAAATATTCCTATAGTGGGGGCTCAAAGTTTTGCAAGAAAAAAAAACACTGTATATTCAAATTAGTAAATGCATATGCATATTGCTAAACGTATATGTATATTTATAATTGCACATGCATGTTGATAAATGCATATGCATATTGGTAAATGCATATGCATATTGGTAAATGCATTTTGCAAATTAGTAAATGCATATGCATATTACTAAACGCATATGTATATTTATAATTGCATATGCATCCCAGCAAACAGTGGTACATCTAGCCAATGTCTAAATGATGCAGGCATCCGACCTTAGCCAGTATCGGCCGACATTGGTTTACCATCGTGCATGCACTAAAAGACGTCGGCAAGACGCTGGGTTAACGTACCCGTGCAACCAGGCCAATGTCGGCAACGAGCGGCAAAGCGTCGGAGTGCAGTCATCATTTAGATGATGGCTAGTATCGGTACAACGATGTTTGCCAGGATCTTTTAGATGGCGGCTAGTAGTTGTATAAAGATTTCGAAAATAAAATTGCCTAAATTTGGAATATTACAAATTATAACTACCTATTGGATAATGCTCCATTATGTATCATAACTTCTGAAATTCATAAAGGAAAGACAAATGAAATAATACAGCAGATGTCTTTTAAATTTATTCCACACATTAATCACTTATGTTTCGTGTCAATGCCATTCTTTCAACGAAACAAATGCTTGGGCTTCAGAGTGTAGACATGCCTGTCACTTTCAGTCACATGACCTTAGCTTGCTCTGCCATGAGGGCCTTCTCCACCAAAGCCTTCAACTTGGCCCTTCACTAAGGATGAACAATGCCAGCTTCGTAAGTATTTGGGTGCTAGGGAAGCAGATCTAACCCTTGAAACAGTCTGACGGCCCTGACCTGTATGCTGCTTCTTTGCATGGACCTCAAAGGTTCATTTTCGAATTTAGTCCTACGGGAAAGAATAAAATTATAAAATTGTATAGGATTAAAATTTGGTACCGAAGTTATTTTTGCAGATATGTAAAAATTTCTAAAGAACAATGACAATTTTCAATCGTCCGTTAAGCACATTCAATTTAAGGAAAGAATCGAAACAGCAATAGTAGCGCCATCTATCACTCTTGTATTTACTTACCTCTTGTCAGTAATGATTCTCTCGTGCCTCTTAGGTCTGCTTTCCCTCTGAATAGGTCTCCTCATGCTCTTGTCAGTTATTGCATTCACACAGTTGGTGATCTTCAGAGTCAACTCCATGAAGTCAGAGTCTGATATGATAAGGAAGAGAAATGAGATGGAGAATTTTAAACAAATTCATGAATAAGATATACGCAAATCCCTTATAAATAATTAATTAATTGTATCTAAAAAATCATGGTTCTCTTATAAATAAGATCTACCAATTGCATTACTGTGAAGACCAGAAGCTCAACTATCACTGATCTCACCTGTTCTGTCTCGGTCCATTCATGAATATCATAGAATCAACATTGTTCTTGTCTTTCTCATCATAGATCAAGACTTTGAATTTTTCTTCAGCGTCTTCAGTGATATGAAATCAGGAAAGTTTGCCTGATGGATGAAACAATAATGATGAATAAATTATTGCAGAAGTAGTGTAATATACCTCGCATAGCTATACAAAAAAATTAATAAAAGCTATTGATGTAACTAGCATATTATAGACTACAAGTATAATATTTATTCAAATATAGCGTTAGAGGTTACAAGTGATAAATAATTTATAAGAAATTGAAAATTGGTAGGGGTTTAACGTCTGCTCCGACCATTTCTGGTCATATCACTGACGTCAAAAGGAAATAAGTACAAGGGACTGAAAAAAGCAGTCAGAAAGGACTGGCTACACGAGCAAAATCATGTACCACCATCAATAACATGCTCATGGATGCAGAAAAGCTACTCTGTGAATACAGTCACTTACCAAGTAATATGACGCTCACAAGCACCAGAGACTGCACAAACGGATCCAAGAGGAAAATGAAGAGGTGATAGTAAATGAAGCCTATGTAACCCAAAATCTGAGACCTTCTAGTTAAAGAGCATAAACTTAGAGGCTAGAGCTATCATCTTTTCTTCCATTCACCACAACTAGCTTTAGGATAGATCTCCTAGGGGCATAAAGGTTATCGAAAGCACGTTAATGTAGGCAATGCACCACTTTATTTACCTGTTAAGAACCTCTCAATCTTCTTTCCTCAGAGCTTCTGATTGCAGGCAGAGTTCTAGAGTTGCATCTCTCCCTCCTTATTGAGTGGAGATTTCAAAGACTTTTTCTCAGTTGCGCTCAATCTCTGCAATGTGAGCGTACATTTCGATCTGCTCTTCCTTCAGGTGATCCAGATTGATGACGTCACACATTTAGCATACGACGTACTCAAGCTGAAAAGACATGCAAATTATTGACCAAAAAAATATCCATGGAAAAAAGGGTATCTTGTCAAATAACCAAAATTCATATTAGGAGTTGATAAAATCATTCAAAATTTTAATTAATTATAGAAGATATTTTCAAGATCAACCTTACATATCACTCACAAGAACATGTGATATATTCAAAGTGAACCTTGCATGTAATACAGTAAAATTCCTCTGTAGTGAATGTAGATTCCTGAGTAAGAGATTCACCGTGAATAGTGAACAAATTTTCTTTAATCTACCATGAATGGCCATCAGATAAAAAAAATAATGGCCCTTCATCGCAGACTACTATTTTAAATGTATGCGCTACGCAAATTCTTGAGTAAATACATTTATTAAAGGTTCTTACATTAAAAATTATTGCTTTATATGCAAGTTATTCAATCACAGTTATTCATTATCTAGAGTTAAATGAATGATGAAGACACACCTGCATTGGGATATCCACAGAGTAGAAGGCAGCATAGACAGGGTCTGCCTCTCCTCCTCCTAGAAGACAGAGACTGAAGTACATCTTGCCAATCTTCACAGACACCATGCAGTCCATGGCTATTCCTTTGAGGGATTTGTGGCAGAAGAATGCCTGCATACCTCATCAGCTTGATGTAATCAGCAGCTAACTATAAAGGAAAAAGTTGGTGTCATTATTATGGAACAGTCATCAAAACTTAACAACAATCATCTTATAGCTATTTGTCAAAAAGAAGATAATCACAACTTTGCAAGCTTGAGAAAGAAGTCATGCAGCAAGTTATATGAAATATATATTCACAATCGTTCTTAAATTTACATGAAAAATTAATTTCAAAACAATTTCTATAAATTATGAGTTTAAATATGTATAGAATTTTCCAAATAAAATAATCTCCATTTCACCCAATTAATTGCACACTTTCAATGCTGTCCATTGTTATTGGCATGTAAATGTATTATCAACTTCATTCAGTTTTCAAAATAGGTTCAATCCTTTTTAGTTATTTGGTGGATACTATATTTGTTTATCTATAGTTAGCAAGCTAGCTATATCTCCAAAACGCATGCAATAATTACATGTAAATATAGGAATTAATTACAAAATAGTTCAAGATCTTGCAAAGATATATTTCCCCTCAAAAAACATTTCCATATATCTTTGGTGACATTGACACACTTTGCAAGCTGGTATATTACTAAAATTAGCAGTACAATCTTTGCTAACAATAGCCTTAATTATTAGCAAAGATTTCCGAGTTGTGCTTAAAGAAATACTTACTATAGGCAAAAATAATGCATGCATTCCAATGCACCCAGTAGGCAGTACCTAGTCCTAACCATCAATCTTTTTGGACTATTTTTTTTATAAATTGAAATATATATGGTGAAGAATTTAATCATACAGTCACATATACTAATTAGTAACCTTGGTGACTAACTAGTACAATCAGACATTGAAACTCTGGTTGATTGATAATAGGCTATATTAACTATTAATAATTAAGTTAAGCCTTAAATGTAGGCATTATTACTATTGTTGCTGTAAGCTGGTGTCCCAGTCTGTTTTGGTGCACAAAAAACCAACCACTGAAAAAGATAAAACAATCTACATATATAATTTCAATAATTATAATATGGCTGATTCACCAATATTCTCCCAAGTTAACCAGTAAAAATTAATTGTAGCACAGAAATAAATAGCTGAATATCCACAGACTTTGCTAGAATTATAGAATATTATTATCAAAGGGGAAAAATTTCACTGATTAGCTGATGGAACTGTGGAATTAACACAGTTGTGGCTGTGGATGGTGTCCATGGGACCATGACATGATGACGCCCACTGCATTTGGTGCACTGAACACCTTTGACTTTTGGCCATGTTTCAGGATAAGTTAGTTGAATCCAAATACTTGGCTTACATTTCCCAGTCTGCAAAGCATGCACTATAACTCTATCAGTCTCCAGATATTTAATTTTTCAGACAATTTCTCTCCAAAAAATTTCAAATTTCTCTCCATTCAAATTTCTCACCAAAATGACCCAAAATTGCAAAATACTCTCCAATAATTACATGTAAAAATAGAAATTAATTGGAAAATTGTCGCCGGATATTGCAGAAGGTCAATGCAAGGCCTCATTATTTTCCAGATAAATTTCACAACTTCACCAATCACCCATCTTTTGCAGTCAGTCATTTCATGATTTCAAAGGATCATAAACTCAGGTACTCCAGTTTGTATTTGGTGCACTGACCTCCTCTGTCTTTTTTAAAAATCTGAGAAATAGCTGTCAACATTTTTCATCAATTTGTCTAGTCCTCCAACATTTTTTCCAGTTTCCCCTCCAAAAATTAATGGCAATATAGGAATTAAAAGCTAAATATCCTCCGACATTGCAGGAATATTTTGATTAGAGAAATTGAATATCTGCCGACATATCATTGGAATTTATCACCAAATACAATCTGGCAGGTACTAATGTCAAATTAGTTTCAAATTTAGAATTAATTCCTATGTTCCCATCAATGATCATATCCCATATAAATTTTCAGAAATCCTTTGAGATTTAGGTTAAGCATAAGCTCAAAATTGGCAATTGGCATACAGTTTGGAACTTTGGCGTTTGCCAGCCTCTATTATTCTATAAGATGGGGGGATTAAATACAAAAATCAGCAAAAAAGCTTACCAACATTTTCCCTTAATTTGGCTAATTTTGGCCCCAGTCTGCAGAACATGGGAAATTTTTAACATATTCTGTGCAAACAATCCTTAATTTCCTCCTATATTCACATGTATTTTACTGAGAACAGAAGCCAAAATAGAGGATTTCTTGGAGAACACGTTACCAGTTCCTGCAGTCTGTCTGGTAATCTTCCAACACTTGAAACTTCCAACATTTTTTCTCCTAAAATAAGTAGTTAGTAAATTTAATGGTATTAATGGAATATACTATTATTAATTAGGTAGTAATTACTATATGGGAATATATAGTAAACTGTAAAAGGTACTCTTGGCACATACCTATATTGCATAATTATTTCTCCAAAATAAAGTTTCTTGTCATGTCTGATGTCAGAGGACTTTATGCTATATATACCTAATCCTATATTAATAATATTACCAAAAATTTAAACATGGGAAATATTGGAGGACTAGTCATTAGCCAAAATTATGAAAAATTGATGGCATCTTTTCTCCAGATTCTTTAATCTTAGAATAGTAAAGATTTCACAGTTCAGTGCACCAAATAGCCTAATAGGTACCTATACCTAGCTTAGCTACTGAGTACAGATTACAGACAAGACTAAGACTTCATCAACACTAGGTTTAGGTTACAGCAACACTAATAATGTCTAGTGTCTACCAGGAACCTACCTTAAGCTTAAGGTTCAAACTTCAACCTACCTAGCCTCTAGATAATTAATAATTAGGCCCTAATATTTTATAAATTATATCATATTATCAATCAAGCAGAGTAAGTTTGGCTGACATGGTGACAGCCAAATTGACCATGACACTTCATAAAATGCTATTTCGCATAACGGATAGCATATCTAGTACATACCAAGTCAGACCTAACGGTCATAGCCTACATGCTAGGTAGGTACATAGGTACTTAACTTAATGGGAGACTTTAAAATTGAAAAGCCTGGTACCAGGTAACTAGGCTAGGTACTTTACCGTACTTACCTATTTGTGTTAGGTAGAAAATTCTCTGTGGCTCTAATACCACTTTTTTATATTGCGATAACATGGGTACCTAATTATAACTCAAACGAAGTAGAATTAGTCTGGTTAACAAATTTATGGTACCTATTTAATATTTAACTGGCGGTATATAACAGATTTAGAGTGTCGTTGGATTGACGCAATGACGCTACATTGCTCTGCTCGCATTGTTCCAATAATGTCGACGCTCGTATAGCTTACGATAACTAATTCTAGGTACCTATAATAGCATTATAATTTTCATCCAGTTACCAAAGTATTTCTCAAAATTTGTACTGGATAATTTTAATCAATGAATAAAATCTGAGTTCGAGTTTCCCAAGAATATTTAAATTATCGGTATCAAGGTCTTTTTAAAAGAACGTTCTGGATAATATATAATCCACTGTGCGGCAAATGGTTTATGATATAGCTACCTACGTCTGGGAGATCTAAAGCGCAAATTAATTTGCAAAATTAACGTATGTTTTATGAAGAAGTTCGTAATATGAACGAAAAGAACTTATATGTCACAGAATATTTATGTAAGGAGTAACTACATTTTGTGGTTTTATTGATTCAATGATTTTTATTTTTAATATTACTAGGATAATTTAAAACTCTTTATATGATTTATAAATGATAGTAATAAACAATGGAACGCAACATGTAACTCTATTTTATATTATTTTACATAGGCCTAGGTACATTTTTGTAGGTACATAGTTTTTTTTATATAATTTTTTACATACCTACATTTTTGATATAGGCCTACATTTTTTACATAATTTTTTTACCATAATTTTTTCAAATTAATATTTCTTTAGCTACCAAAAAAAATTTTACATAAATTTTTTTACATCATTTTTTACAAAAAAAAAATAACATCAATTTTTTTACATTCATTTTTTACATAGTAAGTGGCTGTTATTTGTTTTGTCAACATCGCAGCAACAAATACTTAATATTAATTTGCATGTATAATTATAGTTGTTTTGCCAACATCGTGCCAACACTTGATATCTATCAAGCGGCCGATTGTTGGGTATTGACATCGTGCCGACAAATAATATTAGTCTGTCGGCCGACTGTTGTAAGAACGACGTCCTGCCGACAAATAATATCCATCTGACGGCCGTATGTTGTGTAGCCGACGTTGTGCCGATGTCGAAATGAATCAATTTGCCGATGCACGACGTTGCCATAAGGTTACCGATGCACGCCAGCATACGGCCGACGTTGCAATGTTTGCTGGGATGTTGATAGATGTATATGCAAATCAAATAAGCATATGCGTTTTAGAAAAGCATATGCAAAATATGCAATGTCACAACCCTAGTAATAACCTCCCATTTTTGGTAGATGGCAATTTGTCGTAACTGTAGGGAGGACCTTTTGTTCCCCCGAAGTGACCTGATTTTGTTTAATAGTTTCCCATTCTTGGTAGAAGGCTTCGCCGTAGCCAGGGGGGATATGTGATCCCCCCAAAGCGACCTGATGAGTATTTCTTATTTACTCCATTATCTCCGTAACTTTTTTACTCAAATTCTACTCGTGCCAAAGTGGCCTGGTTTACACGATCAGATTTATCTTAAGATCAATCGTAATAACTCAGATCGGATGAAAACTCTGTCGCATTTAGAAGCATCCGATTTATCTCAAGATCTGTTCAGTTCATGGTATAATAAAAATACAATTAAGTTATGCTCGCGCGAAAGTACTCCCCAACCCTCACATCCGTACGTGTAGAGTAATTTGTTACGTTATAGATGTGAGAAAATGAGTTTTTTACCATGCTATTTCATGAAAAATAACCTCGAAAAAAATACTTTTCTGATCTATATTAATATATAACCTGTAAAATATATTAATCCTGGGTGTTATTAATTCCCTGAGACTATTTATTATAGAAAATACTAATTTTGAAAAAAAGGAAAAATAATTCAATTAATTAATGTTTATTCAATAATATTCATGTTTATTGAATCTTATTTGTCATTTTTTTGATTGCTTTATATTACCTAAATAAATGAAAAGAAACTATGATAAGATACTTTCAACATGTATTTGCAATGCGAGTGACAACAATACATAATACCATCGTCTATGACTCTATAACATCACGCGGGGACTGCGTAGAAGAAACTCAATTTCGTGTCTTTTGCGGTTGTACCTTAATAGGCTTATTATGGTGTCCGGTCAATTGGGTCGTGGTCATTTGGGTCACAGTCAATTGAGTCGTGGTCATTTGGGTTGCGGACCATTTGGGTAACGGTCATTTGGGTCCGTGTTTACAAAACGTATAATAAACATGCATAGTTAATATAGCTTATGTATAATTGAATGCTTTCTCAGTAATTTGTTCATAGTATAGCAAAATTAATACTGCATATTGTGGGCGATGATGTTTTTTTAAAAACAATAATTCATCGTCTGAGTTATATCGTTTAACAATATTTCGAAGCCTCTTATTTTACTATTAAGAGTTGAAAACAATGTTGAACTGATGGACATAGTTTAAGAACAGGTAAGCAAAGAGTGAGCGTGATTATTTTTTTCATTTCGCGAAGGTTATTCTTAGAGTTTATACTCTGTGATTTTACTTATTAAAAGGCAGTGAATAAAAGTAAAAAAAATATAATGGTAGACATTATAATTCAGGGTGCTTACACTTATTGCACGGTTAAGGCCCGTTTAACACTTCCATTTTTAACAGCGCGGTAAAAAGCTCTGCTTAAAATGTGTTCACACTTGCAATTTTCAATCGCTGAAGTATAAATTTTATGTTAATTTTCCATCAGCAATAAAATAAAACATTTTATGGAGAGCTTTTTTCCGCGGTGTTAAGAATACTTGTGTGAAACGGGCCTTAACCATGCAATGAACAAGCGAAGAACGAATAATTCCTAGTGAAAACTTCAATAAGATCAAAATGTCACTGAAGTTGTTCTATTTCCAAATAGTTTTCTCCAAGGAAGAAGTGTAAGCACCCTTTATTATATTGTCTACCATTAATTTTTTTCCTTTTATTCACCGCCTTTTAGTAAGTAAAATCCAAGAGTTAGCTCTAAGAATAACCTTCGCGCAATGACAACAATAATCACCCTCACTCTTTGCTTACCTGTTCATAAACTATGTCCATCAGTTCAAAAAGATATTTACCTGTTAATAGTACAATAAGAGGCGGAGAGAAAGAGACCAAGATACAGTTTTTTAGTCGATTGGTTAACGATTTACAAGTATTTGAAAAAGCGGAAACATTTTTGTGGCCCATACTCTATTATAAGGTAAAAGTGTATTATGCCGGTGCACTGACAATTGGTAATATTAGAGGTTATTTAAACTCTGCGTTGAAGGTTTTTTGAGATATCAAGCTTTCGAATAGAAAGATTTCTATTCATCATCAGGAGAAGGGTGGAAAAACCTGGACCTGACAATGAATTTTATGACCAATGGTTGTATGTTGGATACCGTCTTTCTATTTAAGCTATATATCCTAAAGTTTATTAATATTAATTAACAATCTATTTACTATTGAGATATGAGACAAAAAATTAGAAAATTTGTTACTAACTTAGCTATTGCTTACTACATTAATTCTCTAGAATATTTTTACTTTCTATATATCTGTTACAAAATCAAGTGTGTTTTATCTCCTTGTTTCTATGTATGTTCTCTATTCATATTTATCTTCTCTATTCCTATACATTATTTGTTGCTATACGTGTGTCCTCTTGATCCATATGTGTGTCCTATGGATCTTAAGTGTGTCTTGTTGATCAGAAGTGTGTCCTGTAGATCTTATGTGTGTCCTGTTAATCCTAAGAGTTTCCTGTAGATCTTAAGTGGGTCCTATTGATCCTAAATGTGTCCTATTGATCCTAAGTGTGTCCTGTTGATCTTATGTGTGTCTTGTTGATCCTAAGAGTTTCCTCTAGATCTTAAGTGTGTACTGTTGATCCTAAGTGTGTCCTATTGATCCTAAGTGTGTCCTATTGATCATAAGTGTGTCCTATTGATCCTAAGTGTGTCCTGTTGATACTATGGGTGTCCTGTTGATACTATGGGTGTCCTGATGATCCTAAGAGTGTCCTGATGATCCTGAGTGTGTCCTGATGATCCTATGTGTGTCCTGATGATCCTAAGTGTGTTCTGATGATCCTAAGTGTGTCCTGATGATCCTATGTGTGTCCTGATGATCCTAAGTGTGTCCTGATGATCCTAAGTGTGTCCTGATGATCCTAAGTGTGTCCTGATGATCCTAAGGTTGTCCTGATGATCCTAAGAGTGTCCTGATGATCCTGAGTGTGTCCTGATGATCCTGAGTGTTTCCTGATAATCTTGAATGTGTGCTGATGAACTTAAGTACGTCCTGATGATCCTATTTCTATCTGACTATAGAGGTGCGATTGAAAACGGACAACCTCTATGGTTATGTACCTATTTCTATATGGCTGTAGAGGCGCGATTGAAAACGGACAACCTCTATAGTTAAGTACCTATTTCTATATGACTGTAGAGGCGCGATTGAAAACGGACAACCTCTAAAGTTAAGTACCTATTTCTATATGACTGTAGAGGCGCGATTGAAAACGGACAACCTCAATAGTTATGTACCTATTTCTATATGACTGTAGAGGCGCAATTGAAAACGGACAACCTCTACTGTTTTGTACCTATTTCTATCTGATTGTAGAGGCGCGATTGAAAACGGACAACCTCTATAGTTATGTACCTATTTCTCTCTGACTGTAGAGGTGCGATTGAAAACGGACAACCTCTATGGTTATGCACCTATATTTCTATCTGACTGTAGAGGCGCGATTGAAAACGGTCAACCTCTATAGTTGTGTATTTATTCCCTTCAAACTATAGAGGCGCGATTGAAAACGGTCAACCTCTATAGTTAAGTACCTATTTCTATATGACTTTAGAGGCGCGATTGAAAACGGACAACCTCTATAATTATGTACCTATTTCTATCATAGTATAGAGGCGCGATTGAAAACGGTCATCCTCTATAGTTATGTACCTATTTCTATAAGACTGTAGAGGCACGATTGAAAACGGACAACCTCTATAGTTATGTATCTATTTCTTTCAAATTCTTTTTTTTTTAATATATTTAATTATTATTTTATTTTCATTTCTAAGATCCATTTTCCTTTTTCAATTTATTCTATCTTGGTTCTGAGTTTCATGTTGATCTAACGTGTTTCTATGTTTGAGAAATCAGTATTTGCATTTATTAATTATAGGAATTAATGAGGGTGTTACATCATAAGCTCTATTGATTGAATTTTGATGATGCAGTGTATAAAATGATTCTAATCTTCTACGTTGCCAAACATTTTGATTTTGTTGTAAAACTCTCGTTTCAGTAAATTTGAAAGTATGTCCAGTGTCTCGTGAGTGTTGGTAAACCTGGCTATTCTCTTTTCCAATCCTAACATCTTTTATATGTTCATCTTTTATATGCTCTAGGACTGACAATTGGGCCCAGGACAATTGGGCCCCGACAATTGGGCCCCGACAATTGGGCCCCGACAATTGGGCCCCAAGACGATTAATCATGCCCAGAAAAAAATTGGGCAGAAGACACAATAAAGAAGTTTTGCATTGTTATTACTAGGTCAGTGACAATATTATCTTTGAAATATGCTTTATATTCTCAAAAAATTTGTTTATATTTTTTAATTCGATTGATATATTTGATAAAGTATATACTAGCAAGTCCCTCAAATCACATTTGGATACTAATCTTATGTTTCAATGTAATGAAAATCTTTGAAGTATTTTAATGAGATTATGAGAATAAATTTTGAAATAATAACTCATAAAACTCTTCAATATTGAACACTGAACACGCTTTTGAAAAAATCAAATCAACTTTAATTCAATTTGTATGTTCCAATAATTTCGGCATGTCTAAAATACCTCCATTCATATTTTCTATTGTTTCTTCATCTAAAATAGCTACTTTCTTATGTTCACTATATAGAATTCACTATGTAAAGTTACTGTAACTAGGAAATTTGTTGCTTACATGACCTCTCTCAAAACAAAAAATTATTGTAGTTTAAAAGAATAATAGTATTTATTCATGAAAAGAATATGTTCTATTGAAAAATATTTATTTTTCATTACGAGAATACTTTTTTCATGTGAGGAATATTCTTTATTATAAATATGCTCAAGACTGTATTTCAATACAAAACGTATATTGTCACAAACCTAGTTATTACAGTAGCAAGGGTCTTTAATTAGGTTTATACGGTAAACTCTGTAAAAATGGGCAAATAATACAATTATCTTGGGGCCCAATTGACTTGAGCCCAGCTGTCGGACCACGATTATACCGACCACTTATTTGAAGAAAATTAACTCCCCTAAATGTATGCACTTTTACTAATTATATTATATCTCTTTTATTTCCAATCGGCGACAAATTGTCCAGGGACGAATTGTCCAGCGACAAATGGTTCAGACACCGTTTTTGTTAAGTTTTAATTCAATCAAAGTACAAATAAATAATATTAATCAAACGATGAAATTGCAAAAATGTGATCAGAGTTCATATCGATCTCCATTTTAAATAATAATATTAGATGTGAAGGTATTGAATGGTTTTTCAATCTATCATGTTAATTAACATAATATGGAACGAAAAAGAATTCAACCGTTTATAGCTTAAGTACATCAATAAGAGAATTCCATTTCTCAGGTATCCAATAATCCATCAAATAATTTTATGTGAAACCTTTAATCTTTTGAACACTGTGTAATGAGCAGCATTAAATAACTATCAGTCTATCGATAGCAATGTCCATTAGAATAGAGTCTTCACTTACCAATTATTACTACATGAAACATGAAATTACTTCAATTGAAACATGTGTCAGTTTACTGGACACATTATTTTTAATGATTTTTTTAAAACACCTCGAATATACTGAGTGAGAAATCTATTCACAAGACTAGCTCAGCTATAATCAAACGATCGATAAGTGCACTTTAAATACCAAACTCTGAAATTATTCAAATAAATTATATAAAATTGTTTTATAACAGTAATTGAACCAATTCCGGAGTAGCACATGAGTATTCAGAATAACTTCGCCATTCGCTTCGATAGTACATATCTTTCACTTGTATCTAGTGTAGTAAAGTTTACAAATAGAGGAAAGTTACGGATTTCCCGGACACTCACTGAGCTCTAAAGAGTTGATTTTTCATTTTTTTTTTCAAATATGTAGACAACGTGTTGAAATTACACAGAAATTACAATACACGCCTGTCTATCTGATGGATTTAATTCCCTATTTAAATCATAAAAAAAACTAGCATTATCAAAAATGGGAATGCAATCTGAGCAAAAACTGTTTCGATAGAGCGTTGAGGGTTGTTATTTCCCGAACAAATAAAATGCCTGACTAACTTCATTTTCTTGTGATTTTGAATATAGTTCATGAATATTGTATAAAAATTTATGACTACTAAAATTTGTTGATAAATCCCAAACTAATTTCCATTCGTATAAAAGAATGATTCGTAATTATATAGAGATGAGTTATCGAATACCTTATAGAGTAACTGTCAATATATTTTAATTATTTGATTTTTGTTTAAAAAAAGGTAATCTATGTTGATTAGAAAGGTCATAAGCCCCCCCCCCCCCTCATGAGCTTCCCCTCCCCCCCGGTCATAAGCCCCCCGGTCAAGAGCTCCCCCCGTCGGCTCTAGGACAACAGGTGCCCGGACAACTGGTGCCCGGACAACTCGTACCCGGACAACTGTACCCGGACATCTCGTACCCGGACAACTGGTATACAGGACAACTGGTATACAGGACAACTCGTACCCGGACAACTGGTACCCGATTTTCATAATTTCGTGTTAAATATACCTAATTATAATATTTATAATTATAATATTTATCTGTATTTTAACGTAGAAGGAAAAAAATAACTAATGAAATTTGATACATTGAATAATAAACACGATTTGTTCAATTGGTATCATCAATTATTAACTGTTTTTCTGGCAAATTATATGCATTAAATTTTATTGATGACTATTCATGAATAAAAGTTTGAAATTGATTTGAAAAAAACGATGTTTTGTCCGTAAGCTTCAGATGTTTTCAAGTTATTATTTTAAAGATAAGAATAAAGAAAAATAAAAAATGAGTAATGATATGCACAAAAATACACTATAAATTTATCTAAGCACGAACACACACACACACACACCTTAATGTCATGTTGACTTAATTCGAACTAAGATTGGCCGCCGTAAGATTATGTACAATGGATGGCATTAGGGCTAAATATTGTGAATGTGGTGGAAAACAGGGAACGACTACTCAGGTAATAATATATAATCAAATCAAGTTTTCAAATGTATTTTAGGCACCTAAACGCATACGTTATTTAATTTATAATTATGTACATTTAACTAAATTTTGAAAATCGGACTTGTATTTTATTCAGTTATTATAATTAGGTTCAAAAATTAGTTGATCCCTAACGATATCGATATTCTTAGAGCTAACTCTGTGATTTTACTTACTAAAAGGCAGTGAATAAAAGGAAAAATAATAATAATTGTACACATTATAAAGCAGGGTGTTTACACCTCTTCCTTAGAAACTATTTGGAAATAGACAACTTCAGTGATATTTTGATCTTATTGAACATTTCACTCTGTATATTCGTTCTTCGCTTGTTCATAACATGGTTAAGGCCAGCTTCACACTTGCATTTTTAACACCGCGGAAAAAAAAGCTTTTCTTAAAATATGTTTACACTTGCGTTTTTTTTATCGCTGATTGAAAAATCACATAAAAAAACGCAGGTATGAACACATTTTAAGAAATGCTTTTTTTCGCACTGTTTAAATTGAAAGTGTGTAGCGGGCCTTAAACATGCAATTAAGAAGCGAAGAAAGAAAATTCATAGTGAAAATTTTGATGAGATCAAAATGTAGTTGAAGTTGTTCTATTTGCAAATAGTTTCTAAGGAAAAAGTGTAAACAAACACCCTGTATTATAATGACTACCATTATAATTTTTTTTCTTTTACTCACTGCCTTTTAGTAAGTAAAATCACAGAGAAAGCTCTAAGAATAACCTTCGAGCAATGACAAAAATAATCAAACTCACTCTTTGCTTGCCTGTTCTTAAACTATGTCAATCAATTCAAAATTGTTTTTACCTGTTAATAGTACAATAAGAGGCAGAGAAAAAGAGACCAAGATACAGTATTTTCGTCAATTAGCTAACGATTTACAATTATTCTAAAAAGCGGAAACATTTTTGTGGCCCATACTGTACAGTGTATCCGCATAAAATGTATCCACTGCCTTGAATCTACATTATTCATCATTTCACGATAATATGCAAAATAAATTGGTACCATAGATACGTAGATTAATATTAATGAGTTATAAATAGTACCTAAAAGATTTTTTCGATGGCAGTGGATAGATTTTTTTGCGGACACACTGTATATTGCCAAAGAACACTTGCATGAACACCGTAACGGACCAAAATGGACATGAACGAACAAAAACGGACCGAAACGGAGTCAAATATGGATGTTAGAGTACTTTTTGCATCAGTTTAAATGCTCATGGAGGTTATATATTGCCAAAGAATACTTGCATTAACATATAAAGATGTTAATCAAGAAAAACTTACTTATTACAACCAGCCTTATTTTAGATAATCGTATAAAAGATTACGGAGTTTTAGAAACAACATACTGATAGTCTTTCCCATTGCATGATACGTGTACTGGTTGTGACTTTCTATTTTTATCTGTCTATTCCTATCCGTTAATCCTTATCTGTATATTCTTATCCGATAATTCTTATCTGTCTATTCTTATCCATTAATTCTGATCTGCCTATTCTTATCCGTTAATTCTTATATGTCTATTCTTATCCGTTAATTCTTACCTGTCTATTCTTATCCAATAATTCTTACCTGTCTATTCTTATCCAATAATTCTTATGTGACTATTCTTGTCCGTTATTTATTATCTGTCTATTCCTAGCCGTTAATTATTTTCTGTCTATTATTTTCCATTAATTCTTATCTGTCTATTCCTATCCATTAATTATTATATGTCTATTCCTATCCGTTAATCTTATCTGTCTATTCCTATCCGTATTATTATTTTTCTATATATTCTCATCAGTTAATTCTTATCTGTCAATTCCTATCCATTAATTATTATATGTCTATTCCTATCCATTAATTCTTATCTGTCTACTCCTATCTGTATTATTATTTTTCTATCTTTTCTCATCAGTTAATTCTTATCTGCGGTATATAAAGTAAGGTTTGAATTATCACACGAGCGGTTCCACATTTTTGTATACGTAAGAAAAAACATCTAATAATTATTCTTTAATTCGTTGTTTTAATTATCATTATACGTATTTTTTTTTATGTGTCCGAAAATATGGAACTGTCCAATAACTCTGAACTTACCCTAGCGAAAAATTAATCTAATAATAATGAATGTCAATTAATCTAGTAATAGGGAATGTCAATTAATCTAGTAATAGGGAATGTCAATTAATCTAGTAATAGGGAATGTCAATTAATCTAGTAATAGGGAATGTCAATTAATCTAGTAATAGGGAATGTCAATTAATCTAGTAATAGGGAATGTCAATTAATCTAATAATAATGAATGTCAATTAATCTAGTAATAGGGAATGTCAATTTACCTAGTAATAGGAATGTCAATTTACCTAGTAATAGGAAATGTCAATTTACCTAGTAATAGGAAATGTCAATTTACCTAGTAATTATATTTATCACTCATTTGAAAGAACACCGTCATAACTACAGAGAAGCTATTTTTCAGAAGAAACATTATTCATGCATTGCAATGGTATATCGTTAGGACATTTAGCCTCTCTAGCGGTACATTTTTGATCTACAATAATAATGAAACATTTACCAAAATAATCTATATTTTAAGATTAATATTTCTATAACGATAACTCGAAAATAAATGGTTTTGTTTGGTAAGAAGCAAACTAACGGATAGGAATAGACAGATAATAATTAACGGATAAGAATAGACAGGTAAGAATTAAGGGATAAAAATAGACAGATAAGAATTACCGGATAGAAATAGACAGATAAAATAAGACAGTTACAATCAGTACACGTATCATGCAATGGGAAAGACTATCAGTATGTTGTTTCTAAAACCCCAAAATCTTGTTTACAAATATCTAAAATAAGGCTGGTTGTAATAAGTAATTTTTTCTTGATTAACCTCTTTAAATGTCAATGCAAGTATTCTTTGGCAATATATTACCTCCATGAGCATTGAAAAATGATGCAAACAGTACTCTAACATACATATTTGACTCCGTTTCGGCTCGTTTTTGTCCGTCCCGGTCCATTTTGATCCGTTCCCTTTGTTCATGCAAGTGTTCATAGGCAATATATAACCTCCATGAGCATTTAAAATGATGCAATCAGTTCTCTAACATACATATTCGACTCCGTTTCGGTTCGTTTTGTTCCATCATGGTCCGTTTTGGTCCACTTTGGTCCGTTCCGGTGTTCATGCAAGTGTTCTTTGGCAATATATAACCTCCCTGGGCATTTAAAATGATGCAAACAATACTCTCTAACATACATATTTGACTCCGTTTTGGTCCGTTCCGGTGTTTCTACGCACCGATGAAATTCGTATTAAATATTTAAAATGAACAGCAAATGAAATTGTAGACTATATAATCTGTATATCTTGTAACTCTAAATATGCTACATATAATTCATTTGACACAGGTGAAAGTAGTGGTAACATTCTATTATCGAAGGTAACTAAAATTTAACGTAAATTCCTAGTTTATAATTAGTTCATGAATCAGTGAAAATACAATTACTTTAACTGACGTATAAGAATCTATAAAGATATGAAGATTTTTATCTTCTTGCTTCACTATTTCGCTGTCGCTGTCAGCTCAATTTCTGAACAAGAATGGGTTGCAGCCGAGGTAGACATGCCGGCTTTGGAAGTAGTTACGTCAGCCCGCAAAGAAGTTCACGTAGTTCCCAGTTCCAGCGTATGTATTGGCTTGGCTAAGACGTTGGGATGGGTTCATCTAGCTTGCTATTCTCCTTCAAACGGACCAGACTGCACTCTTTGGGATTGGAACGCTCTTTTACACGGAAATATAATAAAGGATGGAATTACTGGTCCAACCGATTGCAAAGCCTGGAGATATGACGACGGTTAGTTGAAAAGAATATGAAACAATATGCTGACACTTTGCTATAATAGTATGATTCGAATATTTAGTCTAGCTTGAACAATTAAGTTACAGGTTTTTTTATCCACAGGATGTGTCCATCCTACCAAAGGATATGTGTTCAGAGGGGATTCAATTCCAGACGATATCTGTCCAGATGAGTTGGAGATTACATGTACAGATGCAGGATTAGTAGATAAAGGTGAGTTGGACTGTATGACAATGAAGTAGTAGTAGTTGTATAAAATGTGAGATTAAATTTCATTCGGGCAATTGTTTTGACTAATGAATAACTCAAAAAATATAAGTGTGAAACTCATTTATTTTTAAAATACAGAATAAATTAAGAATTAATAGTAATAAAGGTAATTATATAATCAGTTCAATAAAACTTTGCATCGTTAAAAAGTACAATTTGCAGAAGACAGAAGAGAATAACCCATGAAAATTATTACAGAAAATACGAAACTAATATAGGCATAAACTAGAATTGAACATTTAAACTAAGTATTTTCATTACTAAAATAAAGATTTTTCGAATTAGAGGTAGATCACACTTCATTAATTGGTTTGCTCTTTGTAGACTAAGGGGTGCAAATAGGCAATGAGAATCTTGTCTAAACTAACTTTTTTGGTTTCTACATAAAAATTTCTTTCATTTTGGTTGACAATAACTTCCAAAGATTAATTGGAGTTGAATGGAGCAATCAATAATAATTAACATGAGTTGTTTTCAATCTGTAATTTGGATCGAATAATGTTGAATTGCTATCATCATGGGTATCATATCTATAGCAACGAAAAGACTCGTATTAATTGCAATTCACACGGCATTAATGTAAAAGTATCTATTACATGGATAGAAACTCGCTGATTGGACAGTAGCATTAAATTCCTATTTGGAATTTTTCTCATTTACCAAAATTCACACCACTAGAATCACATTAAACTTAATATTGAGTTTAAATAACCTCTGATATTATGCATTTCCCGTTGAGTATGAATCTTCCCAATCAAATGCAGTAAACTGTAATACAACTTAACGAGACTGTTTCGGTTACAACTTACAATACGACTTATAAGACGGATAATTCCAACTGAGCTACACATCTTCTTCAGTTGGTTAACTTGGAGTTACAGTTTGTTTACATTCTATTTAAATTTTAGACTTGAATCAATGAAACTTCATTGAAAATAATAACTATCAGAGCTTCGAAACGTTCCATATCACAATCACAATATTTTGGTATTGGATCAAATCCGACCTATGAACTACTCATCAAAAGAAGTATTATGTACTACATTTCACATTCAGAACTAGTCCATGACAAAAAAAAACAGTAAGTTTGAAGGATAGGTAGATGTATTCTTTATCTTTTAATTATTATATTCCTTATATTCACACTTTGTATTCATAGTCGAGGTGACCTGAAGACATTTGTTAGCATCGTCACCATGACAAATTCAATGATTGATTAGGTAGCTTGAATAACTTGAAACATAGCAATGTTCTACAGATATTGTTACGAGCTATGCATTTTTCAATGAAAAGTTTTTAACTGAATAGTTTGTCTTGAAAATTTCAGGAAATGATCATCTTCATTGCGAGTAACTTTAAAAAATTGAAATAAATACAAAAATTATTTCGGATTTTACAACCATTTTACTAAATGGTATCCATTTTCAGTGTACCAATGTCTTGTGCATCACACTAAAAATGCTAATATGAAATTTATATCCAGTATGATTTCCCTATTTTTCACAACTTTCACAATACACTTATCAATTTCCAAATTTTATCAAACGCTATACCGTCTTATATGTTTGATTGAAAAGATTCATACTCAACGGGAAATCCATATTATCAGAGGTAATTTAAACTCAACGTTGAAGGTATTTTCAGGTTTCAAGCTTTCGAATAGAAAGATTTCTATTCATCATTAGGAAAAAGGGTGGAAAAACCTTGACCTGACAATGAATTTTATGACCAATGGTTGTATGTTGGATACCGTCTTTCTATTTCAGCTATCTAACCTATATTTTAATAATGTTAATTAATCTATTAAATATTGAATTATGAAACAAAATATTCGATTTTTGATCCGTTATTACCTGTAGCTATTGCTGATTATATTAATTCTATAGGGTAATAATTCTACTTTACGTATGTCTGTAACATAATATAATGTGTATTATTGTTCTCAAGTGTCTCCTTGTTCCTATGTAAGTCCTCTATTCCTATGCGCTACTTGTTGCTTTGCGTGTCCTATTGATCCTGAGTGTGTCCTATTGATCCTGAGTGTGTCCTCTTGATCCTAAGTATACCCTGTTTATCCTAAGTGTGTCCTGATTATCCTAAGTGTGTCCTGCTGATCCGAACACTTAGTATCAGCAGGACACACTTGGGATAATCAGGACACACTTAGAATCATGTTTATTAGCAGAATAATTTATCTTCACTCCTTCTGGAATCATGGAATATCCGAACAGTTCATTTCCAATGTTCCCAGCCCAAATTATTACGCTCCCACTCACATTTTGACGTCAAATTCGTTGCCGATTTGGTAAGCAATGAAAATGCCATGTTTTACCAAGACCCTCGAGAGTTGCACGCATTTTGTCTGTGAAAAGTACCCTTTGGTATTCATTCTTAAGATAGTTATTCTCTCATAATAAAATTGATTTCTTATGTGAAACAGGTGAAAAGTAATGGGTGAAAAGCTTCAGTATTCTAAAGTGGTTGGTTTTTGAAAAGTTTCCCACACCGACACTCTTAAATACTTATCACTGGTTGGTTTCCAAAGTGTTCTTAGCATTTGAGTTTTCTCTTGATAAATGACATGTTATGTCTCATAGTTGCTTTGTATTTTCTCTTATCTTAGAGAGTAATGTTCTTCTTGAGATCAGCAATAAAATTATTCACTGTACGTTGCCGTTTATAAAATAAAATCTATTTTAAAGCAAAAATGATAATATTTTTGAGAAGTAGCACTGCCCACATATGCCTCTTAGGGTTGCCAACTGTTCTAATAGGGTTCAACTAACCCAAGAATTTTGTCTTTAATTCACTATCAAAAACACATCAATATATATTTTAGTATTCATTGATAAAGATACATCAGACTCAAGACAAGTAAAAATATATACATAAGTTTTATCTCCTTTTTCGAATGTGATCGACTAAATTTTAGCTAATTCAAAAGTGCCACATCTAAACAGTCAAATTTGTTGGTATGTGATAATTTCGGTAGTTGATAGATAATCATTATGGTTTCACAGAGCAAGAAAGGATATATTGGCATAATAATTACTTTCATAAAAACCTTAATGTAAAAAGAAATTATAGAAGTCCAAGCTTGAAAGCTTCCTTGTTCATGAAGATGACTGTGACTATCTTATTCTCAAATAGTGAATAATTTTTATGTTTGCCCCCAAGCCACTTCCTAGCTGAACTTTTAATATCAGTTCATGCTATTCCATTTAAATGAAATTTCTTGACTATAACTTAATCTTATGAATTCCAAAATACTTGAATTAATGTGGGTTTTATCTTCTAGATCAACAATGACATTTCCATCCATATTTGAAATTTAGTGTTGGTTTAACTAAGATAATGTTCCAAATTTCCGACTAATGATGTGCCTTTTCTCTTAAAGTATCAAGAATATATGAAAAAAATAGAATTATTAGTGACATCTAATAGGGTAAATCTAGAGTGGTTGCTTTTCTTTAATTCCGATCATTCCAAAAGCTAAAAATACTTTTAATTTCGCTTAGAAATTGTATTACATAAGTGTGATATCATAATCATAACATATTTGTTTCTTTTACTTGCCACACAGTTTTGGCACCTCCTCTGGCAGATTGTAGTGATCCTGGGTTCACTGAACACGACGGTATGTGTCTTAAGATCAACCCCAAAAATAGTCCGCCAGGTTACTGCACCGCCAGAAAAAATTGTCGACTTCTAGGGGCCGACATCGCATCTTTCGAGACGCATGCAAAATTTGACTCATTCAGAGACTTCTTGAAGGATAACGCGGGTGAGAAATAATTCTTAAATTCTAGGATAGCGTTTAAGGAGCCTCAGAAGACGAAGTGTGGTCAATTAAACTTCTTTTGCTCACAGTGACAATCTGTTTGGAAATAAGATTAATAAGTCAAATTTATATTATTCATTCAAATTTTCAGAATCGCATTTTTTCCGTTTTTCCATCTTGATTTTTATTTTGATTTAAATCTCTTCACTGATTTACAATAATTTATCAAATATTTTTTGCTTTCATGAAATTATAAATCTACATTAATATTTGTAACTAATTAAGTCCTGGCTATATAATAGCTCAATAGTATTTCAATGAAAGATAACTTCTAAATTATCTATTAAAAATTATAATTTGATTTACATTTTCTAGTATTTATTAAATATTAAAATCGAATAGTAATAGTTGTGCCTAATTATTGGCAATTATAAACCAAAATGGCTGCTTGTGAACTACCAAGTAATGAGGATAAATTTTATTTAGTATATTTAGTAAAAGATTCCTTTGTGTTTATAGCAATTAGCGAACATATGAAAATAAATTGATGATAAAAAGTTCTAAAACCAATTTGGGACTAATTTAGGGAAGGTAAAATTTTAAATTAAGCGGAACCCTATTTGTTTATCAGTTTTAGAGAAGTACTACCTCGGTCTGGTCAAAAAAGAAGATGAATGGAGATGGATGTTTTACGATCGTAGTCCTGGACAACCCTACCTCGATGACTGGTGTAGAAATGATCCTGATGGAAGAACACCGGATGTAGTATGCGCACGAGCACTCAATCAGTACAATTTCAAAATGGGCGATAAGGATTGTAATGAAGATATTGGATCAGTGTGTCGAGTTTACCCCTAAATACGAACGAATTTTAAAACAGTTGATTACACGAATATGTGACCTTGCAACTTGTCCTATATCATCTGGTACAAATTTAGAAATTTATCTTTTCTTTGTAAATTCCTAGATGATGACAGCCTTCTATACCATCTCCCTTGTTAATGACAGCCTTTTATAGAATATTATTTTTTTTTAAAAGGTTAGGTTATATAATTAAATAATGAAAATATGGCTTTACTTCATAAAAAAGAGTGATAAATAACAAGTAAAAAATTGGATAATGCTCTCAAAATGTCTTTCTCTAAACAAAAAATATAACTTCTGACTGTTTTATTCACTTTTCCATAGTTTCAACATGTTTTAAAAAGCATGAATATATAGCACTGTTTGAATCCTAAAATCTTTTGATGACCTTCATAATCTATTTTCTGATCCATTTTCTGCACTTCGAAGAGAATTTCATTTGACTTTTTGAGTTTCATTTGGAAAGATAAAGTATCATGTCGTAACTTGCATAATTAAGGCATAGTATAGAAGGCCGTCATTAACTAGGAAAGTTTTTATAATGTATAAAAGGCTCTCGTTAACTAAGATGCTGATACAGAATCTTGTCATTAACTAGGAAGCTGGTAAATTTTCAGATTCCTAGATAAAGACCGGGCGGTCATTATCTAGGAATGTACCTTTTTTTAATTTCCCATTTGAAAAAATAAGATAAAGAATTGGTTGAATATACCAATTACTTTATACTTAGTATATGATTAAGTAATTGTTTTGATGAAATTGATCAGTAATGGAATTATTGTATTTTCTATAACATTACTATACACAAAAGAGGATTCAATTACCCCTGTAAAATTTTCGATACTCCAATGATAATGTAGGCATAATTAATTTATTTCACTGAGCACTAATATAGCTTACATGATAGAAATTTATTAAAGTAGATCTTTTACTTTAGTACATTTGAAGTTTCTGATGTTATAAATTCATCACCCATATATCATCACAACTTATTTTGCTATTATATTGCTAAACTTAGTATAAAAATGATATCCTCACAGGGTTGAAGTAGATTGATATCTTTGAATAGAGTTAAACAACAGGCAGTATATTAATGGTGATAAATAGGGTTGTGACAATATGCATTTGAAATCATAGATCCCTAAAATATTATAGACGGATTGAATTTAAGGCTATTGAATCGTTCTAAACCAGCGGTATAGAGTATTTACTACCATTTCCTTTTGTTTCGTCCATGATACTCATAAGATCTATGATTTAAATACATATTGTCACAACACTATAGTGAAAAATATTTGAAGTATCAGTAAATTCAAAGAGTTGAGCAATTGAAAGTAAAGCAATACGCAAAATAATCTATCCTAATAATACCCGTAGAGTGTTTATTCATAAACTGTTTTCCGCTTCTTCTGTAGAAAAATACAAAATTTTCATTATATAATGAATCTGCACAATATAAAGTTCTACACAATTTACTGAATTGCGCAATCACGAGAGTGACAAATTTATACTTTGAAAACTTGACTTGAGTTTCCGGAAACCCGGTCTTTAATGTCTAAGACGTATTGATGTCAAATCAATGAAAATAATGCCACACTTTTAGGTTTTATTTAGTTTGTAATATTTTAGCAGCTAACCATATCCTCGCTGTCCCGATTCCAGGACAATAACCCCCCGTGCAAAAAAAAATCCGCGGTCAAAAACCCCCGTGCAAAATACCCCCCGGACAAGAAACCCAAGTGCATTAAACCCCCGGTTAAATACCCCCCGGACAAAGAAAAAAAACAAGCAAAAACCCCCGATCTATATATATAGCAAAATTCATTTTAATCAATATTTTAATATTAAAATTATTCAATGTGAACCAATAATTATTACATTGTCTTCGAAAATATGACAAACAATTTTGCAAAATAAGGTATACCCAAATACCTATTTTATAGTAAAAATAAGTACAGTATACATTTTGTAACTATCAAACCCGGTTGGGGTCCCCCCAAACCCCCCCCCCCCCAACCGGACTGCTAACCTAACCTTAGGTGCACTATATCTCTTTCTATTTATAACATATAGTAATTTTATTAATAAAAAATTAATGAAGATTAATAAAATTGAATTAGGCTATTTATATTGACCGGGAGTTTTTTGCCTGGGTTTTTTTGTCCGGGGGGTTTAATGCACGGGGGGGGGGGGTTTGTTCTGGGGATATTTTGCACGAGATGGTTTTGACCACAGTTTTTTTTTTTCACTGGGGTTATTGACCTGTCACCCTCTTTACCGTGTGGGGCATAAAATGGGATATCCCTCGCTAGCAAGGGATTGAGAGGACAATGGGATTTCAGACATCTCAATACGTCTGAATTCCAACATCCTATAAGAGCCATTCATATTCCACGTCATGAACAAACTGGATGTTCCATATCTGCCCCACACGAGATATCCCACGACTGTTTTTCGTCTTAAATCACACTCTCATCCCACGGCTGTTCCACGCTGGATGTTCCTTGTGTGTCTCATGTCTTAAATAACACCTACATTCTCATCTCTTTCTGTCCCACGGTGGATGTCCTACGACTTGAATACGCGAGGCATCCCGCACATTTTCATATTCCAGACGTTCATATTCAATGGAACGATGAAACAAATTATTCGTGAAAACTTATTTATAACAAGATATTCCACACTGGTATATTACATTACAGGTATATTCCATCCCGGTAAATTCCGCCCCAAAATATTCCACCCCAGTATATTCCACCCCGGTAAATTCCACCCCTGTGACATGCAATGCACATTAGGGTAACAATAAAAAGTCAAAGATTATATTTTTAGATGGCCATTTGTTAAATAATTTGTACTGATGAAAAAATAACTGAGACGATATCCTGTGACATTGGAAAATATTTAGAGGTAGCTCAAGTCAATTAAAATTTTATCCTAATAAATTAAAATCATTCTTAATATGGTAGTTTATTTCAAAGTTTATGTGTTGAAAAAGTTAATATTAATTCCTTTTTAACATGAAACTGCACATGTGCTCCTACAACAATGGTTGTATTAGGTGTGGAAGGGATAGACTGGCAGAGACAACCCACTCAATGTTTTCGCTCTTTGCTTATAAGTTGCTGTTTTGGATTCTAGGACCAAATTCCCCGTGATCAAAATCTCTCAATGTAAAAAAGGCAATAATCTCCCAGTCTTAAAACCCTATACAATAATTCCCCCTCCCTTTCAAAACCTTCCTGGTTAAAAATAAACATTTAAAAAAATCTCTCAATGTAAAAAAGGCAATAATCTCCCAGTCTTAAAACCCTATACAATAATTCCTCCTCCCTTTCAAAACCTTCCTGGTTAAAAATAAACATTTAAAAAAAGCCTTTGGACAAAATCCATCACTTTTACAAGAAGTCAAAATACCAAATTCAAAATTAAATAAATATAACATTAAATACTATATGACATCATCTTAAAATGACAATATAGTTTTCCGTTGATACAGGTTTCCGCGGATATATGATTTGTTCAATAGTGTTTAACTTTCACTTGATCGATGTTGTTGATTAAATTGATCGTTATTAAAAATTTCAAATAATTAATCTATCCTATATGCATATAAAATATACTAGAATAAATATATAATCAATTAATTAAGAAAATAAATATATAATAGTTATCTATGTACATTTGAGAGCGTTTTATTAAAATCCTAATCTGAAGTTAGTTATTCATACAAAAGTATTGATATACACTATATCATATTATCGGTTTTGATCAGGTAGGTAGGTCTCTGGAGACCGGGTGTTAAGATAAAAATAAATCATCTAAATAATTCTATGATCATTAGGGGCACCATTTTGATTAGAAAGACTCATAAAATTTTCATAGAATCATGACGTTTGGACATGTTCTAATTTCTATATATTAATTGCATTAGATAGATTATCATTCATTAACATTCATGACACGAAAGTTAATATGGAAATAGATAATTTCGTCTGCTTCTATAGAGTTCTATATATATTATTAATATCAATCTAGTTTTACTTAAGTCAATTAAGATATTGAATGGTCAACGCTGTTGCAACAATTTGTGCTGAATATTTATGAAATTAAAATTCTTTCTTTAATTGATTGAATTGTCTCTTGTATTCTCATCACTGATGCTGATCATCAGAATCTAACTAAATCCATAAGGAAAATTAGAAATTCTTGGTTACCCCATTAAGCAATAAGGAAACAGTTCACATTATGAAGAAAATCACGATGATTGTCGAAATTTTCTTGCAATTGAAACTGAAGACACGGGAAAGGAAGGATAAAAATGACCAACGATCATTTCAAGAAGCTATAATACCAAATTCAAAATGAAATAAATATAACAATGAATACTTTTTGAGATCATCTTACAATTAATATCGTTGTTGTGTTGGCGATAGAGAAGAAAATCAGCTTGAGTTGAAAATCTAAATACCACAACCGATAAAAAGCGTTCACACAACCTTTCTTTCTGCCGTTTTGTTACATGTGTAGTGAAAAATTTAAAGCTTGTGATTAGCCAGCAAAAGGTTTAATTTGATAAAGTGAAAATGCAAGTTACCTAGTATTACATGTAATGATGTAATATTAATAAATGATTAATATTAATAACTAAAGAAACCTAACCCGTAAGGTGGGGTGGAATTTACCGGGGTGTAATATACCGAAATGGATTATACCGGTCACCATTTCGGACATGTCGAGTTATTTGCAAAAAATGCCTTAAAAGTTCGATCAATACAGATAGAAATGCACAATGCAAGTTTAATTTTAATTCAGCTGTTGCTATAAATAAATCTCAACAAAAGGATATTTTTGAAAGAAATGATGATGTTGATCATTAACAATATTACCAATCTAAGTGTCTGTGGGAAAAAAAACTTTATTGTTCGAAATCACCGGAATTTTTTCTTACTACTATAATATTCTGATTATTTTGAAATGCATAAACAATAAAAAACATCACTGTGCACTTTATTTACAACTATTCTTTGTTGTTTTAACCCTTGACTGTGTACTTTATTTACAACTATTGGTAGTTGTTTTAACTCTAGACTGTGCACTTTATTTACAACTATTGGTGGTTGTTTTAACTTTAGACTGTGCACTTTATTTACAACTATTGGTGGTTGTTTTAACTCTTGACTGTGCACTCTATTTACAACTATTGGTGGTTGTTTTAACTTTAGACTGTGCACTTTATTTACAACTATTGGTGGTTGTTTTAACTCTTGACTGTGCACTTTATTTACAACTATCGGTGGTTGTTTTAACTTTAGACTGTGCACTTTATTTACAACTATTGGTAGTTGTTTTAACTCTAGACTGTGCACTTTATTTACAACTATTGGTGGTTGTTTTAACTTTAGACTGTGCACTTTATTTACAACTATTGGTGGCTGTTTTAACCCTTCACTGTGCACTTTATTTACAACTATTGGTAGTTGTTTTAACTCTAGACTGTGCACTTTATTTACAACTATTGGTAGTTGTTTTAACCCTTTACTGTGCACTTTATTTACAACTATTGGTGGTTGTTTTAACCCTTGACTGTGCACTTTATTTACAACTATTGGTGGTTGTTAATTTTAACCCTTCACTGTGCACTTTATTTACAACTATTGGTGGTTGTTTTAACTCTTGACTGTGCACTGTATTTACAACTATTGGTGGTTGTTTTAACCCTTGACTGTGCACTTTATTTACAACTATTGGTGGTTGTTTTAACTCTTGACTGTGCACTGTATTTACAACTATTGGTGGTTGTATTAACTCTTCACTGTGCACTTTATTTACAACTATTGGTGGTTGTTAATTTTAACCCTTCACTGTGCACTTTATTTACAACTATTGGTGGTTGTTTTAACTCTTGACTGTGCACTGTATTTACAACTATTGGTGGTTGTTTTACCCTTGACTGTGCACTTTATTTACAACTATTGGTGGTTGTTTCAACCCTTGACTGTGCACTTTATTTACAACTGTTGGTGGATATAATTCAGGCACGAAAGGGTTAATAATTTCAAGTCGATAATATTGCTTTTTAATTCATTGCCAATTCTTTATTATATTAGGTTCTGGAATATGTTTAACTTGAAAAAAGTATCAACAATTAATACTAATTAGTTTTCTCAAAAAATTAATATTAATTATATTTTTAATTCAAATGGGATGCTTTGTTATGTTTCAAATATGGATTCCTATTTCCTTCTGTACTAGGAATTCCGTTCATAATCTTTCCATAACAGTTACTTCTATAAATAGAGATAGAAATAATTTTTATAATACCAGATAACAACTTCATGCAGCAAATATAGATACAACTGTACCTATATCTCGTAAGGAAAATTAATATAATATTCGTGGTTGATAAGGAAAATCAGTGAATTTATTCAGTTGGTGGGGACTACTGCAAGTGTCAGGTTTGAGAGGAAAATAAATTCCGATAAACAAATATACTGGAAATAAAAGGTTTTTACCTTTGGATTTGTGTAGGTTTCATTACCTTATAATATCAAACCAATATGTCTGTGATAAAAAGATTATTTCGTAGAATTAGGCATGAATATATCAGAGTGTCTTTCAAAAGAGTTAACAGAGCATGGTTTGTAATAGCAGTTATGTGCAGTTACATCATTGTGTTTTCTATGGGAAAATTTGAGCAGCTTAGCTATTCCTTTGCCACGAAAAATGATTTTGTAAATAAATCAAGTTTACTCAATATATCGGAGGGAGAAGAAGAGTCTTTATTGTTTGAATTCGATATACCAGATGGTAATCTGAACCTTGAATATGAAGAAATATTGGAAGCTATCAAGAATATGAAGAGTAATGGAATGAAAGACAACAATGATTATTATTATGATGAAATAGAAAAAGGTGATGTGCAAAGACTAAGATTGGCAGATAAAATTTATCGTAATCCCAATCTGGAAAACTATGATGATTTTCTAGAACTGAATGATGATAGTTATCTTCAAAAGAAAAGTTCCATGACTGAAAAGAAAAAATTTGAGAGCCCATATAAACATAATGATAAGATACAATACCTTGAACAGCTCTATACTGAAAAAAATCGATTGAAGGTCAAAAGGAATTCAACATATTTCCCTGTTGATGACTTGAGTAATGATTTCCAATGGTCAGCTAGATCATTTTTCAGTAAATTAGAGAAAATATCAACAAGATGCCACAAATTAGTAAGGTTTGGAGGACGAAACAGCTGTGGCTACATAGATGGTCATAAATTTATCTGCCTAGATCCAGATGTCACGCCAAAGCTCATCAACCCTTCAAAATATAACTGTAATAATGAAATAGATAAACTTAATGGATTAAGCAAGAATAAATACCTAATTAAATACAGAGAAAGAAGGAGAGATGAAATTCCTAGTACTCGACACGAGCGGTTTGACGACTTTTTCCCAAGTGATCATAGTTATTCCCCCCAAAGTTGTTCCACAGTGGACGACGCTCGTTGCATTGTGTACAGTTTCGGAGTTGGAAATGATTTATCCTTTGACAAATCAATGGTGGAGTACGGATGCAAGGGATATGCTTTTGACATGACTTTGCGAAATGACACCAACCAGCAAGTAAAAAGGAACCTTCATTTTCTTTCGCTTGGCTTGGCCAACGAGACTTTCAATGTAAGTACATTAGAATTTTATGTAGACATCTTAATAGTTTATCAGAAGTAAGACTATTTAAATACTATTTTTGAATAAATTCCTCATCAGAAATAAAACTTCGGGCATACAGGGTGGCAGACTATATGTATAATTGTATATGTACAGATAGCTGAAAATATCCTAAATTTCCTCTCCTGGCACCCTAAATAAATATTTTTTTTTGCATAAATTGCAAAACTAAAGTCCAGGATCATTTATATGAAAATTGCAGGAAATTTAGTTCTGTTATATGCTCTTGAAGATTTCGATACTGAGTGTGCCACAATCGTATGAAACACTATTACTGCTAATTTCACTTGAAACTATAGACTAGATTATAAAAAATGTTTAAAAACATATAGAAACCAATAAATAGGATTTCAAATTTCATGGGGTTTACAGGAAAATAGTGAGAACCCGTTGCCGCATTGCTTAAAACAATTCAAAATTTCTTGGAGGACACATTCAAATTACAGTACTTTACCTTGTTTCTTCTCCACCAGATGAACTTGAAAATCATGGATGGCACTGAGAAGGACAGGTCTAAAGCCAAAGTCGATTTGGAGAAAATGGCGAGTGTCCGAACTCTGACAGACATTAGAAACATTTTGGATCATCGAAATAGGGAGGTACGGGAGATTTCAAACATTATATATTATTTTAGATAAATTTTATAATGGAAAAGCTTGTATTTAACATCATTATAGGCTTATTGTTTCATATCATTATATAGTAAACAAATTTTAAACAAATAGACTAATACCTGGTATAATAAGTAAATTAAACATAGATAACATATTTGAATTTTGATAAGACTTGCCGGTGCTAGTTTGTTATGCGATCTGATATGATCTGATAATGCATTATTTCAATTTTAAAATGATAATATTTCTGTTCAAGTACCTGTGATATAAAACAAACAATATAGACTAGATATATCTTGTATGATATTGTAACAATGCATCCAAAGTAAAAAATGAATGTAAAAATCATTAGAGCTACATGTACATAAATTAATTGCCTAGTTCATGTTATATTCATATAAGTTTAGCAGGATGTAATTCATACACGGATATTTTTTAAGTATTTCCATACTAAGGCTTTGCATATGTAAGGCCCCCTTCACACTTGCGTTTCTCAACGCTGCGTTAGAAATACTGCTCATGGCAAAAAGTTTAGCTGCAATTAATATTAACGGAGCCCTACACACTTGAAGGGCTCAAGTGTGAAGGTCCCCTAAATGGTATAAAATTATGTAAGGAAATAATATATTATTTTATGTATCTCGTATACCTATAAATTCTAACCAGATCATATTCCATACCAGTAAATGATACTCAGATCGCATACAACACTAACACTCACTTGCAAAAGTAAATTAATAATCAAAAAAAGTAAGAAATTACCATTAATGATCATTTTTTTAAATCTATCTTGATAAATTGATCAGCAAAAAATTTACATGTCATGTTCATGGCAATTGAACAAATGTAAAACAAATAATTATTCATCTGATAATAAATTTTAACCCTCTCAATCCGGCAAAAAAAATTAAAGTTTATACTGTTGGAAAAAATTTGTGAATGGATATTGAAGCAAAATCTAATAGAAAAGTATAACTGGCATCACAGATAGGGTTACATATATTATATTTATATAAGCTATGGGTGAATCGTTGGTTTATGCAGTTCTTAATTGTCTCTGCAATCAATCAAAATTTTAAATTAAGTATAACTTAACTATAACTGTATTCATTGGAATTCTTTTCAAATTTAATTCACATTACTCTAACATAGTTTTATCCTCTAATCATTAGCTTAAACCTCCCTTCAGATTGACGTACTGAAATTAGACATAGAGCACAACGAGTGGTCTGTGTTCAGTGCTATGCTGGAACAGAAAGAAAATCCATTGCAAAATGTCAAGCAGATTGCTATTGAGGTGAGTCTGATGTCTAATTAACTTATGTCTCATTAGTTTATGTCTAATTAGTTTATAATGTCTATTTTGTTTATAATGTCTATTTGGCTTATAATGTCTATTTGGCTTATAATGTCTATTTAGCTTTTAATGTCTATTTAGCTTATAATGTATATTTAGCTTATAATGTCTATTTAATATTAGAGGTTATTTAAACTCTGCGTTGAAGGTTTTTTCAGATATCAAGCTTTCGAATAGAAAGATTTCTATTCATCATCAGGGGAAGGGTGGAAAAACCTGGACCTGACAATGAATTTTATGACCAATGGTTGTATGTTGGATACCGTCTTTCTATTTAAGCTATATATCCTAAAGTTTATTAATATTAATTAACAATCTATTTAGTATTGAGATATGAGACAAACAATTAGAAAATTTGTTACTAACTTAGCTATTGCTTACTACATTTTTTTACTTTCTATATATCTGTTACAAAATCAAGTGTGTTTTATCTCCTTGTTTCTATGTATGTTCTCTATTCATATTTATCTTCTTTATTCCTATACATCATTTGTTGCTATACGTGTGTCCTCTTGATCCATATGTGTGTCCTATGGATCTTAAGTGTGTCTTGTTGATCAGAAGTGTGTCCTGTAGATCTTATGTGTGTCCTGTTGATCCTAAGAGTTTCCTGTAGATCTTAAGTGTGTACTGTACTGTTGATCCTAAGTGTGTCCTATTGATCCTAAGTGTGTCCTGTTGATCTTATGTGTGTCTTGTTGATCCTAAGAGTTTCCTGTAGATCTTAAGAGTGTACTGTTGATCCTAAGTGTGTCCTATTGATCCTAAGTGTGTCCTATTGATCCTAAGTGTGTCCTATTGATCCTAAGTGTGTCCTATTGATCCTAAGTGTGTCCTATTGATCCTAAGTGTGTCCTGTTAATACTATGGGTGTCCTGATGATCCTAAGTATGTCATGATGTTCCTAAGTGTGTCCTGATGATCCTAAGTATGTCATGATGTTCCTAAGTGTGTCCTGATGATCCTAAGTGTGTCCTATTGATCCTAAGTGTGTCCTGTTGATCTTATGTGTGTCTTGTTGATCCTAAGAGTTTCCTGTAGATCTTAAGAGTGTACTGTTGATCCTAAGTGTGTCCTATTAATCATAAGTGTGTCCTATTGATCTTAAGTGTGTCCTGTTGATACTATGGGTGTCCTGATGATCTTAAGTGTGTCCTGATTTATCCTCAATGTGTCCTGATGATCCTCAGTGTGTCCTGCTGATCCTAAGTGTGTCTTGGTGATCCTAATTGTGTCCTGATGATCCTAAGAGTGTCCTGATAATCCTGAGTGTGTCCTGATGAACTTAAGTACGTCCTGATGATCCTATTTCTATCAAAATTTAGAGGCGCGATTGAAAACGGACAGCCTCTATGGTTATGTAGCTATTTCTATCTGATTGTAGAGGCGCGATTGAAAACGGACAACCTCTATAGTTATGTATTTATTTATTTCAAATTCTTTTTTTGATATATTTAATTGTTATTTTATTTTCATTTCAAAGATTTTCCTTTTTCAATTTATTCTATCTTGGTTCTGAGTTTCATGTTGATCTAACGTGTTTCTATGTTTGAGAAATCAGTATTTGCATTTATTAATTATAAGAATTAATGAGGGTGTTACATCATAAGCTCTATTGATTGAATTTTGATGATGCAGTGTATAAAATGATTCTAATCTTCTACGTTGCCAAATATTTTGATTTTGTTGTAAAACTCTCGTTTCAGTAAATTTGAAAGTATGTCCAGTGTCTCGTGAGTGTTGGTAAACCTGGCTGTTCTCTTTTCCAATCCTAACATCTTTTATATGTTCATCTATTCTTGTTTGCAAGTTTCTTCCTGTTTCTCCTATATATTCACTACAGCAATCATTACAATCTATTTTATACACTACATTGCATCTATCTATACTTTTTACAGGATCTTTTGGTTTTACTAAGCAATTCTTAATGGTATTTGTTGATTTATTACCTAGATATTAGTTGAAGGGGCTTAATATTCTTTGTAATCTTTCACTTGTACCAGAAATATATGGGGCAGCTATGAATTTTCTTAATGTGTCATCAGTCGAGTTATTTCCGTTTCTGTTGTTGTTTATTGTACGATATTTATGAATTTCTTTATTTACCATTTTCTTTGGGTATCCATTATTTCTCAATTGTTCTTTGATTAATATCAATTCGTTATCAAAATACTCTTCACTACAAATTTTAAAAGCTCTACTTACTAGTGAACGAATCGTACTTCTCTTGTGCGCAATATGGGAGGAGCTATTATAATTTAGAAGTCTACCGGTATGACTAGGTTTTCTATAAATTTTAAATTTCAAAGTTCCATTTTGGTGTCTCATTATTTCTAAATCTAAATATGGCAAAGTTTGATTTCTTTCAGTTTCCAAAGTAAATTGTATGTTCGGATTGACTGTGTTAATGAAGTTCAGTAATTGGTCTTGACTATTTTTCGGAATAATTGCTAAGACACCATCTACATATCGTTTCCATAAGTTTATATCATAAGGTGAATTTTCTAATATGGTCTTTTCTATTTTCTGCATAACTATTTCTGCTATAACTACTGAAATTGGTGATCCCATCGGTGTGCCTATAATTTGTTTGTAAAGTTGTTCGCTGTATTGGAAAAATGTAGATTCGAGGCAAATTTTAGTCAAGGAAATGATGTCTTCTTGTTCCAAAGGTGTACTCAGGGAAGTGTAACCTGTATCTATAGCTTCTCTTACAGCTTCTATGGAAAAAACAATGGGAATACTGGTGAAAAGGGCTTTAACATCGAATGAGACTAGCATATAATTAGGAAGGACTATTAAATTTTTCAAAGTATCTTTAATTTGATAAGTATTTTTAAGTTTCTGTGGTGCTAGATCTGTCAAAGGCATTAAAGTGTTTGATAGAAATTTTGCTAATTCATAAGTTGGACTATCGTTAAAAGCTACAATCGGTCTAATGGGTAAATTTTCTTTGTGGGTCTTGATGGTAGCATAAAATTTGGGAGTAACTTCTTTGTTGCATCTAAGATATTTATATTGGTCTTCAGAAATTTTATGTTTGTTTTTTAGTTTTACAAGTTCATAGTTTACTTATCTCTGTAGTTTTTTTATTGGGTTAGTATCTAAAGGTAAATATGCGTTATCATTTAAATGTTCAGTTATCTTCTTATTGTAATCTAATTTGTCTATAATAACAGTTTCATTACCTTTATATCCTTTTACAATTTGTAAATCTTTATATTTTTTCAATGAAATTAAGGCTTGTTGTTCTTTGAACAATGTTTCCTAGTGTCAGCAATATTTAAGGCATTAGCTATTTGTAGTCTTATAGTAGGTTTCTCTGTAGCTGGTATTTTATTCGTAATATCAATTTCGTTATCAAGTGCTGCTGCTAAGTTCAAAATGTCCTTCTTACAATGGCCGGTGTTAAAATTTAAACCTTTCTCTAATACATTAATTTATTCTTCTGATAGAGTTTTACTGGATATATTCCTAACGGATTTAATATTGTTACTAGTTCTATGATGTGAGGAGTTATCACCTAATTTATCATATTTTTCCATAAGTCTCCGTTTTTCTAATAATTTTGTTGTGGTGTATCGTTCTTTCGCTTTTTCTGTAAGTTGTTCGAGTAATTCATTAGGAAGTTGTTCTTCTAAGGTATTCATAAGATTTTATATAGATGTGTACAAGGATGCTATTTTCCTGCAATTGTCGTTAATGAAGAATTTTAAAGCTTGTCGGGGTACGGTCTGTTGGTAGTAAATGAAGGCTTCCCTAGTTCTAATTGGGGGTTGTCCTATGATCGACTTAGGGAATACGTCTGTTCTTTTGCATCTTAAGTTGAAGTGTTTCATCTGAATGGTCTTGGCGAGTTTCTTATGTTGGTCACAAAATTCATTGGCAGTTCGAAGTAAATCACTCCCGTAGAGGCGGATTTGATTGAAAAGATTCAAACTCAACGGGAAATCCATAATATTAAAGGTTATTTAAACTCTGCGTTGAAGGTTTTTTCAGATATCAAGCTTTCGAATAGAAAGATTTCTATTCTTCATCAGGCGAAGGGTGGAAAAACCTGGACCTGACAATGAATTTTATGACCAATGGTTGTATGTTGGATACCGTCTTTCTATTTAAGCTATACATCCCAAAGTTTATTAATATTAATTAACAATCTATTTAGTATTGAGATATGAGACAAACAATTAGAAAATTTGTTACTAACTTAGCTATTGCTTACTACATTTTTTTACTTTCTATATATCTGTTACAAAATCAAGTGTGTTTTATCTCCTTGTTTCTATGTATGTTCTCTATTCATATTTATCTTCTTTATTCCTATACATCATTTGTTGCTATACGTGTGTCCTCTTGATCCATATGTGTGTCCTATGGATCTTAAGTGTGTCTGTCGATCAGAAGTGTGTCCTGTAGATCTTATGTGTGTCCTGTTGATCCTAAGAGTTTCCTGTAGATCTTAAGTGTGTACTGTACTGTTGATCCTAAGTGTGTCCTATTGATCCTAAGTGTGTCC